>OV651821.1:1552519-1745019 GCA_927349885.1 Psylliodes chrysocephalus | reverse complement strand
AGCAATAAAATATTCCCCCTAGACATCAACGAGCCGAATCCATTAGTAGGGCATTATATTTCGTCGTCCTGTCCTGTAATAGTGTAAATGCAGTAACTAACTTAGGCGATACGATTACATAACAGAATTTCGTGGCACACACAGCAGAATCAGAGGAGGCGAAAGGATAGAGAGAGGCAATGCAAACAGAAACAGCCATAAGGCAGACTTCCTGTTGACCGAGGAGGAAGTGGGCGACAACCAGCAACCAAACGACCGACTGCGATGCCCTATCCTGTCCTATCGTATCCTTATACTATCTGGTTACCGCTGAGATACCAAGTTTTAGCCATGCGATGCACATCCTGCTATATATGTGTATACCGGTTTATAAAACTTTCCAAAATGTGAATTATGGAGTCATGTTAGCGTTCTGCTGGTACATTTTTTATACACATACATTTTTATGTTTAATTTTATATTCAAGATAAAATTCACGAGATGTTAAATTAATTTTTGATTAAGAGGAACTTTGAACAGTTGAACGCACAAAATAATTCTAAATTTTCTTCCTTGAAAATTCCTACCCTTGTACAGGGTGTCTAATTAAATATTCTTAGCGGCTGTATCACCCATAATAATTATTCACGATACAGCTTCGAAAAAAAATTAATAAAAAGTCGGTCAAAAGAAAATACTTAAAAACTATTTTCACCTTTTATTTTAGCTCTATTAAATAAAATAACTGATAGGGGCGATTAGGAACCTTAATTCAGTTGTTTAAACGAGCACTAGGTGGCGTTGTTTAAACGGTAACCATTTTTTTACCTAAGTTTTCATGAAAATTTTAAATGGAATGTTATTTAGAAAGAGAATTCAATTCTTATAAGAAACAATAAATACAGGGACTTATCTTTTTTATAACTAAATATAAGCAAAAGTGTATAATGGTGAATAGTCATCTAGATATTAATAAATAAAATTCTTTATATATAATAAATAATCTAGATGACTTTGATACGTTAATAATTTTTCAATAGCTTGGATTAACACAAAAAAGTATTAAAATTGGATTTTAATTAGATTAGTTTAAATTTATTGGTTTAATGAAACTAATTGCGAAATAAATAAAATTGAATATATTACTACAACAAAACAAACAACTAAAAATAGAACAAAATGGAAACGAAAATAGTAATAGAGCAAGTAAAGAAGATCCAAATCAACGAAAACAAAATGCAATACAAAAATTAGAGGTAGTGCTCGAATTGTATCACCTTGTAACGTGTATTTTTTATGCGCGCAAATTATTAGAGTAAATTCGACTCACCTTGCCTAATTTTCCAAAAATAAGAAAGGTAAAGCGTTATTTATTGCTGATATGGCTTGTGGATATCATTCTTATCATTTAAATCATCCCATCAATATATAGGAGTAGAGTATTTTATTCTTAGTACCTGAGTTGTACATTTTATTGTTGTATTATTTGACCCAACTAACCTAACCTAAAAGAAAACAATGTTTACTTATATATGTATTATAATCTGGCCCCTAAAAGAATTAATTATTAAAGAGTCATTTTCATTGAATTTGTTTATTTCTCCTATTTAGTTAATTATTTCTTATTACTGTTGTCTGAATATTTTGTATATTTTCTTAGGTTATTGTTGCCGGTAAACGTCATTTGACAGAACACGATAATACGGTGTCTGTGAGTTGAACGACACCACAAAGCACATAGAGGTTCCACGTGAATGACCAAGGTCAAAACCGACAACTGACATTTTTTATGCTATTTGCTCCAAACTCTAGATGGGGCTACTGGTAAAATTCTGATTTCTTACTCCATTTTTAAGCTTTATGGGAGAAAAACTTAACCAAAGACTCCAAAGATGTGACGTGTATTTATTTATGTTTTTGGTTAATCTCATTTTTCCGTCTGATTTTAGTGATTTTTTGTTGGCTTTGGCTTTTGGTTTCTGTTTATAGTTTCGTCTTAGTTATTTGCAAAATTGTGATGTTATGCTTTTCTATTTGCTACTGTGTTTTGCAATAATTTTGGTGCTACCTGTGGGTGCTACGTTGAAAACTTCGAGAAAAACTTCATTGATTCACCATGCATCTGCATCATAAAAAGACAAACGGGTATAACAACTAATTGATAATCAATTTATCACTGGACTAGATTCCGAAATCATTTTTCACATAAGAGAGTAATACACAAAGCAGTGGAGTAATACCACCATCTGTATTTGGAAGGAAAATACCTATTTATCATTGAATGAATAGTTAAAAGGATTCACCTTTTAATACAATACCTACATTACATTTGTCCTCGGTTTAAAAGACATTTATAAAATATATTATTTTAGTGTTAATAAAATGTAATATCCTAGTCTCTACTTCACATTTAAATTATTGATAGGTATTTTAAAGATTTGAGAGTAAGTATTCCTTAAATATGTATTATTATTTGTATTTATTTTTATCTAATAATATTTATTTAAGTTATTAATAAACATATTTTAAGAATGTTCTATTTTATTATTTATTGATATATCTTATATTTATTTAATAATAATATGCAGAACCAACTCTCCACATCAGACCCCTGCTTATAACAAATTAATTCCTCAAATTTGGTATAATCGACCTAAATTATTTTGTAAAATAAAAGTTTCGAACTTACTAGTTCCATTCTTTATTTTATAAAATAATTTATGTGGAAATCATTTAAAATTTAATTTAAAACTACTACCTACTCCTTAAAATTACAATCTGAATTTACCCCCATCTGTCAATTGTCATTTTAGTTCCAGCTCCAAACACAAGGTGGCGCTAATTTGGTTTAAAAGTTTAACATTGGCGTGGGGTCTCTAGAAGATACGTGCTTTGTGAACGACACTCGCCAGACGTGGCGCGTTTTTTTTAATGGTAGTTTCGTGATATTCGGACACGCGTTCGTTTTAAATTGTAGATTTGTGATGTACGGTACGCGCTTAGGAGATTTTTCGCGATCGGTTTTGTACCGATTATTGTCGAAACACTTTCCACATGTAGTTTTATTGTACATAGATATAGTTTGTTAGAGTAATCTTTTGTAAATGGTCTCTAAGACATATACTAGTAAATTTTTAAAAATGAATTGCTGAACCCACTCAGCTTGTTATTTTTTTCAAAGCAAAAGTCGAGCCAGCGTGGCAAGTTTTCGGGATGAGATCTTTTCCTTCTCGAGGGTTGAAAAAGCGAGGCATACTTTTGATTATTGTCGACTAGAGAAAAATCAGTCTTTATGTGACATTTTAGTCTCCCCATATACGGGTTTTTTAGATTTGTCCCTATCATAATTGTAGATATACGGGTATTTAGATTTTTGAGAAAATTTAAGTGTGTTAGATTAATTTTCCATGGTGATTGGTCCATTTCACACTCGCTAATAGTATATTATGCAACGATCATTAATGATGGTTATTAATACATGAGAATTAACCGGGAAACGAAACGAGCCGAAGGCAACTTTCGTATGGTTTAGTTTGAAACGTTTTTTCGCCTCCTGAAAACTCAAAAACTGACTTAGGTTGTTTCTGAAATGAGCGATTCAATTATAGTTAAGTCCATCCGAGGACACACTGTATAACGCTGTAAAACTAAAACTTTTCAGAGCAACTTTCGGGGAAGTACCGTAAAAGTACTAGTGTGATGTTTTCTGAACCTCACTGTGTAACTTCTATGAGATGTGCTATAAAAATCTTGCAGTTGCGGACATTCGGCGGTTGCACGGATATTAGGGCTACATTAAAATACATTGCATGCGAGCTTAAAGAGCCTAAAATTGCGGCTTATTAACGCAGATGGGATGTTTTTGTGCTAGCTGGGTAGTGCATAGTATATTTTTAGTGAATCTGTTGTATTGGTCGTTCATCTATATTATATCGTCGATTTATAATATATGATTATTTTCACGAATATATTGGCTAATACATCAACCGTGTTCATAATAAGTATGATAGCTTTGAGTAGTTATCACAGACTTGATTTGTATCTCTGTTTTGTCGGTCAATAGTTTTTTTATTATTACTTCATCGGTAAATTTCTGTCAAGACTGGATTTATCCGCTCCTTACATAATTTGCAGAAATTGGAGAAAATGTATTCTGTGCCGTTCTTGAAATGCTGACTGAGACAAGCAAATTAGGATCGAGAGATATTATGCTCAAACATAAAGTAATTGTTTAAATGTTCTTTTAATTATAAGTAGGTAAATCAGGGACGACACATAGATCAACCCTCGTATATTTATAGAGTATGTACAATCAAAGAATTTTAGAAATAAACCAACGTTAAAGGAATACTAAATGCGAATAACGGTTAATAAAATACAGAAACGAATAACGAATTCTCCACTTTGCCAATTTTAGTACAAAATGCTTCATTAATATTAATGCGGGGACGTATAACACACAATACGAAACATCCATTCGCTCTCTCTCATTAGAACGCTTTTGTATACATAATATTAATAACAATAATAACAAGAAACTACATTTTCCCCGAGATAATAACGCCCGGCTCATAATAACGATAACGAAGTTCTAAGAAAAGCGGTAGATTAGGTCCTGGCCCGAAGAAAAGAACCCCCCACCGGACGCCCGCCCCATTCGCCCATGGAATTACACCCAGTCATGCACGGTTGTGGTATTTCATCGCGGTATCGGCATAGGGAATGAGTCATGGTCCGTAGTATGGTCGGACGTTGTTATTGGACCCATGATTGGATGCATTCATCCGAGAAGTATGATTTACGGACGTTGGTTGCGTAGAGTTGAGTTTGGTTAGCTCTTCAAAAAAAAAAACATATTAGCTAAGGTAATAACTTACAGCTGTTCGATTCACGTTCATTCGATTGTGGTTGGTTGCTTGGTGCTGTTGTTGTTGTTGGCGTATATATACAATATACAACGACGAACAAAGTCTTTTCAAACTTCTAATAACTTGCGAGCTCGGTTTTGTGGATTATAATACGTAGGGCGATCGAAAAATTCCAGCGAAACCGTGGAGTATGACAGTTAATTAAGTGTTTCAATTTCGATCAAAGTAAATAAAATCGAAAGAACACTTCTCAACGTTAGAAATCATTCGCCTGTAATTACTGATTGGGATAATTTACTGCTGGCAATGATTGTTCATCTATGTGGAACAAATTTCACAACATCACTACATAAATTCTCTCAAAAAACACTATTAAACGTAGAATTTATCGCAACAAATTAAAACCGTCAAACGAAAACGTCATGTGAAACGTCATGCGAAACGTTAATCGTCAAACGAAACGTCAAACGAAAACGTCATGCGAAACGTCAAATAAAACATTCACCGCTCGCGCTTACTAAAACGCTTCTTTTGGATAGGCCACTGCACATCAGTATGGCATTTCCTCAACTCCCCTGCTTTTCTCATTCGAATCGATGAAATAGTCGAAATATAAATTTTAGACCCTTTTGACTTGTCACTGCGCAGGATTTTTCTCTTCAACGTTCTCTACATAATGCCGTGTTTCCTGTTTCAATCGGACCAATAGCAATAAAAATACATACTTAGACCCGTCTGACTATCCGTTCTGCGCATGATTTTTCTTTTCAACGTTAATACATACAGAGTTATCTACATAATGCCGTTTTTCTCGTTTGAATCGGACCAACAATAACAAGGACGAGTTAAAAGAGACAGAAAAAAACAGAACGTCAAAGAGAACTTGATCGCCGGAGTAATATTAAAAAGATCAATAACAAAACATAATCCCAGAAAAGAAAGAACGTAAAAAGTCAACTGTTCGAAGATAGTGATAGCGAGGTTGAATCTATTGACAGTGACAGTATGCTTTGCGATGATTATCCAGATGTTAATGAAAATCAGTGTTTAATATGTGGAGAGTTGCCCCTGAAATCTGAAACCTGGTATAGGTGCACTATATGTTCGAATTGGGCCCACGCTCTTTGCAGTGGATATAACTCACCAGAAAATTACATTTGTGACAATTGCGATTAGAATACCTTTTATTTTTTCAAAGAATTCAATGTTTTTAGTTCCTCTTTTCAATTATTTTTTAAACAAGTAACCTTACCGCTAGACCATGACAACATTGACTGTTGAGATTCCTAGACAGCAAATAGAATGTTGTCAAAATTAAAAACATTGTGATAACATTTACAAAGATTTTCGTGGGCTGATAAATATTAAATAATATTAGAAAACAAGAGTTTTCATTAGTTTATTTTTTTTTTTATTCCGTAGCACTTCTCCATCATAACTCCCATTCGGAACGGCGCTAATGTTTATAGGAATATTGCTCATAAAATACAATATCCGCCCGGTATATACAATAAATAGTTAGAATTTGAGCGAAAAGGCTTTAATAACAATGAAATTTTACGAGGAGCCCGCAGTCCAATAAACTGAGCAATAAAAATTGCATAACTCTCTTCGACAAAGTAACACAAACGATGGAATCGCCTGGGTCTGGTATGAACGGGGGGAGGGAGAGGTTCGCTATTCTTGCTGAAATATTAAATTGTTGCAAGTTTCTGTTTAAAATACCCAGAACCGACCAGCCATGAATAATAATATTTCAAAGTTTCTGTTTGACGGTATTCGTGTTCACATCCCATATCTACAAAATATTATACGGAAATTAGTAAAAAAAAAGTTTAAGGTGGTTCCACTTAAGGATGTATTTAATAACCGAACCCTAATGATAGGACGCTTTTAATTGAAACAAATTTTTTTAATTGGTATTCCTGATTTACGTTTTATCGGAATATAAACCACAAAAATGTTATATTAAAATGCAGTAATTCTTACTAAAAGTAGATAAACACCTAATAAATACACAATATTGTACCATAATTAATTATTTGTATTAGTTTTTAGATCATCACAATATAAGTATATTTCTGTTATTTCAATATTTTTCGTCTACTTGGCAAGACCGTCTCTCTATTTAATTCTATCTATTCTATTTAATTATCAAATCTGCTGGATAAATACAGAAATAAAATAAAATAGAAGATCGTAAGCTGGAGACGACAGGGAAGAGCAGAGCTTGCTTAAAGAAGCTCTAGAAAATGAAGGTTTGGAGTCTATTTTCTAATGATATGTCTTTTATAATTTCTTCTATGGAAAGTAAGATCTCATACATAGAAACTGAAGTCTCTTCTGGTGTTTTTTCTATAAAAAATTATATTTCCTCTTTAGAAACTAGTTTCTTTTGACATTACTTCCTTAGAAAATAAAATGTTCGATATTTCTTCCTTGGAAGAAAAGGTGACATATCTTCTTTAAAAACAGAAATTTTTTCAGACTGGGAAAGCAAAATGTCTTCCATGGAAATTAAAGTCTCCTTTATTATATCTTCTATAAAAAATGAAATTTCTGCTGATGTAGAAAATAAGAGATGGAAATGAAGATAGAAGAATTAGAAAAAACAAAACAGGCCAGAGATGGTGAAATAAACAAACGATTATTAAAGTTATGAAACTTTAAAATAACCAAATAACGAATCTAATCAGATAAAACAATCAAATTGAAATACCTATACAATAAAAAAATATAATCGTGTTACAGTGGCACATTATTTTTGGGTAATCAGTTAAGAAGCTTTCAATGGTCGATTAAATAATAAAGTTAAAAGGGAGTAAATTTAGAATTTTAAAGTTACTTTGCCATCACATTTATTAAAAGTCCAACACTTCAATGTTTGTTGGGTAATGTTCAAGTATTTTGCCAATTTCTATCATTTACATGATTATGATTTATGATAACAACAGTCTAGACCTCCTTGAAAAAACAATTAAGTTTTTGTTGATTTACACGTCACTAAGCCAAAAATAAAAGGAATGTTTTGAGTTTTTAGGTCAAATACTTAATTTTTTTCTAAATTGTTCTTGTTTATGTAAAATTCTCGATAACCATCTGAATTCTTCTGAATTTTAACAATGCTATGAATAAAATTCGAGTAGATATGCCGGTTTCGTTTTCATAAAATTTAAATAACGATCATGTTTTACTATATTATGTATAATATGGTAATATAATACTTTTATAATAAAAATTTCGAAACAAAAACCACGGATACCGCATAATTTGTAATTCCAACCATCATGCGAAGTATCATTTTCATTTATTTCATCCGTAATATATAGTTATATTTATGGTCGACAGGCAATTTGACCAGATGGTTATAAAAGTTTATTATACGAGGTGTACGCTGGAATTTTGAAGATGCCTACTCGAAAATTGTACAAAAAGTTTCAAGGTTTGATTGTAAGTGGCTCGATACATTCTAGACTAATAGATTTAAAATTGTAGATGCCAACTTGTGTTTCTCAAAAATTAACCAAGTGTCATGTATAAAATTATGTTAGGTATTGCCTCAGAGAGGTTTGTATACAATTAATTTTTTTTAATTCTTTAATAATTTCAAACGAATTTAAAAGTTTTTGTGCTTGATGATATTTTACAATGTATATTCAAAACTACTAACTGGTCTCTCAAATATGTTATTAATGAATAGGGCTAAGGGATAAGGGGTAAGGGAGATCAATCGGAATTTTTCGAACTTGTCTTCCGAAAATAATTAATACATGTACAAGAACCATTGTTAAAATCTCTCATTAGCTAATGAACCTATAACTTTATTGACTCTTTAAAATATCTAAATGGTAAATTTGGCAACGGTGCTTTTCCAAATAACAGTATAAAATAAAGTATGACAATATTCGAGATACATTCTTATCAATAATTATCTTTATCGACCCATTAAATAGAACACAGTGCAGGTGAACACAAACGATAAGTTTTCGCAATAAGGGCAAAATTTACCATAAGGAACGTCTCTTCGCGTCACAACACCTGCAAAGAAAGTCAAACACCGAGAGGCGAGACTAGACAAACTTTTGACATGAGAATTGTTAACAAAATATACTTTTATATTATATATTTTTAGAAGATTTAACACTCTGAAAAATTAGATTTTACCATGTAAAACGAAGGATTATTATACTAACCACAAATAGTAAGTACTTGCGTCGCTTGCAACGTCGATGATACATCGTTTCTTTTAGCATACTTTGTAAATGTCATCTAGCTGTCATTCTTCGTACACCAGAGCTTTCCTCGTTTGATTCGATTCAATAATAACAGAGTTATACGTTAATGCCCTTTTGTCTTTGCTACGGCGCAGGTTTTTCTCTGTTAATGACAACTGAATGACGTTACACGTAGAACGCCGTTTTCCCCATTCGATTCGGTTCCATAATAACAGAAATATACGTCTTCTAGTCTTCAGAGGGTAGCCACCCCCCATCCCCGTCTTCTTCATCTCCGCAACGTCACTTCTTCTGCCCTCCGATTTCTTTGAATCTCCAGAGGGTAACTTCAACGTCTCCTATCCTAAGAAGTCGATGAAGACGAGAACTCGATGGTCATGTTACCAAAGTGAGCTGGTGACCCCACATTATAACTACTAGTAACGTAATAATGACGTCATTTTCGGACCAATTTGACACGTAAACACAGTAGTTGCGATCAAAATAAACCTATTTATGTCATTAATGCACTGCGAGTTTTTGATATTCATTATTAAATAAATAGAAGGTAATTCATACATCACTTTTTTAGCGGTCATTGTGACATCAAAATAAGACGTACTATGACATCATTTAGGGACCAGTTTGTCATGTTCCGAAATGAGGCGTTAAACTGCATACGTATACACGTAGATTCTATACCTCCATTGTTTTACATTCTATTTATCTTCAGTGTTTACATTGAGTTATATGATTCTCATTTTAAATCTAGGAATTTTTCTTTTTATATGAAATTTTATGTTGTCGACACTTTGGAAATGTCAGATGTCACGTCATTGTCCAAGCTTCGTGTTTTTTTTGCACTTTTTGCAACATTCCCCATAACTAACATTTTATCGTTTGATTTTGCAAGTTTTCTGAAGGTGAGTAGTTAAGAAATTTAGTGCGATTATTGTTAATTTTTAGTATGTTTATAGGAATTCAATGCGCCGACCAACACGGCAGCGGAGTATCATTAATCTATGGCTGATATCCCGAAAGCAGGAGCTTCTTATAAAGAATAAGAATCTTTTAATAAGAGCTTAAAAAAGGGCGACTCCTCAGGAGAAAATTGGACTCTTTTTCCTATTTATAAAACATATTTTACCAAAGGTGAGTGTGAAGATGCGTTATTAGCTAGTCCAATTTTATAATCATTAACATAAGGCATTAATATAAACATAAATTTAAGAATTTTAAAACAAAACCGTTTATAAAGATAATTTAAACATAACCTTTGACAAATCATTAAAAATGGGAAAAAGACATGTGATAGCTGCTTTTAAAATTGCTTAGCTAACTATCTCGTACATAAAAATAATAAAAAGAAGTAAAAAAGAGTTTAGAAGTTCGTAAGTTTAAAGTTAAGACAATAGCTTGTTATTCTGTATAAACAGGTAAATTGAAATGAAATAATAACTTTTATGTTAATGATGTTAATGCTTAAAACTAAATCAGGCTGACTAAATACACCTTTAGGCAACTAAAACACCTTAATGCTTTATGTATTATTACTAAAACTGTACCCTTTATGTATAGTGGTTTTAATTACATAGTTTTATGAAATTATTATTGACATTATATATTTTTTTTAATTTGTTCGTTACGAGGTACCTATTACAGTTGTAGTATTTCGTTAACCATCTCTGGGAGCCATTTTATTTATTTAAAAAAAGTATATAGTGTATAAAATAATTAATCTATTTTAGATAACTACCAAAAAGCTAGACAAAAAATAACAAAGGTTCTTATAACATAACTGGTGATATAAAATATAGAGTGTCCCATTTAAATAAAACAAGAAATTCAATGGTCCGAGTTTTGAGTCACCCTTTATACAAATAAGCATATAATAAAAACGTTACTAAAGAAAAGTGTAACACATGCTGTTAAAAAACTCATGTAGGTAAAAAAACTATTTTTACCATAGTAAATAATTGACAACAGGGTATTGATATTTTGATACAAAAATTCCAATTTCTTTTAAAGTACCCTATATAACCTAAACAAACTATGTATTATAAAATGAGGGTAATCTAAATCTAAAATACTAGTGTTCTCTTTTAAAAAACAATGTTTGGTTCGTACCTGAGTCATGCCAAACCCTGTATACTTCTAAGAAATTTTAAAATATGTCACTCAAGCCACCCTCCAAATTTTGTTAAAATATTTTTTTAATATCTCTTAGAACAAGGGTAATATCGAACTTTTCCTCAAGATTGGTATACTCTTGTATATATAAAAGAAAAAAGGTAAAAATAAACCACTACTATACTACAAATGTACAAAATTTGGATATTAATGACTAATAAAAAAGAAAAGAAAACTATCGTGCTTTTTTTATTGGTTTACCTCCCCTCACCTCCACCCTAGTTCAGATCCTGGGTACGCCGCTAACAAGGTTTCGGACGTCCCCCGTATTCGTTTATGTTATTTCGAATTTAGACTCGCATGGAATTTATTATCTTCGAAAATATATGTGATTACTGAAATACGTGGAAAAATATAGGGTGGTACCATTTCCGAGCGGTAAATTACAGTGGTAGGAACCACGCACAGAACGAATAAAAATGTTTCGAGAGAATTGGAGTGTTTTTTTTTATCGTAGGTACTACATGCAATCTGCAAAAGTAAAAATTTACCAAAATGATTTTTTTTTTCAACTACATGTTTAGTGTAGTTGGTACGTTGGACGAAAAGATTCTTACCCCAATTGTTCTTTATATTTCTTTAATTAATATTAGACAATGTTTTAAATCTGATATAAATAGAAGAATATTGTGATGTTTGTTTACTTTAAAACAACAGTTTATTTATTAATAATTTATTTAAACACTTATTTATTTTATAACACAACTATTCTAATTTATATATACTTCGAATGTCTTTAAACTGATCACTATTTATATTCACCACTGTCTATCTACTAATTACTATTTATCTTCACTGTCCATATAATAACTAACTGCACTCTGTTCTTCCACCAATATTTATATACAAAGTTCTAAAGTTCACCAAACTAGAAATATCTGGAACAGTCCAGAAATATTATCTTGTCCTTTCTCGAATAGTCATCGAAATCACCTCCGCCATAGTCGTCCCATAGGTTTGGTCTTAAGGGGTTTAATTATGTATAATAATCGGACAAGTTGAGCCTCAAAGGCCAAATAAGACAGAGAGGGACTTGTAGGGTTAGAGTATGACTGAATAATAAAATGGCTCACATAACAATATTTATAAAATTATGTTAAAACTCTGTAAAAGAACCTCACTTTTAACGTTTTTAATTATTAGAAATAGAAGCAGACTAACACGTTTCTTAACATTAAGTTTTTTAAATTTTCCAGGAGGTTCGAAAAAAAGTTTGGCTATATAGACAAAAAATTGAAATTCGAGAAAAATACTCAAAATGGGCATTTGCAGGCTAATAATTATGCTGGCCTGGTCTTGTCTGCCACAACCAGCCAATAAACGCAATGTTTTAAACGATATAGCCATTATTCTAAATTCTCAGAGACTCGGTTTTCAGTATACGATATCATTAATAATCATAAATGATTGTGTAGCGTTGGGCCGATGCCATGCCGGTTGTTGTACGAGTATAGAACGGGTAAATATGGACAATAACTTCAAATTATAGATTGGTCGATTTGATGGGGGGAAATGCGGAATGAAAACCAACGGCATAGGAAGATACGATCGTAATTAATATTCGTTGCTTTTTGAAACGCGAAATATGCTGGCTGGCTGATAGATAAGATATATATGCCAGACCGCCATACGATGAATTATCATTAATTCGTACGTATGCGATAATTTATATTGATGAGGAAACTCATTAATCGATTTGATGAGGGATGAAATTAAGTTAATCGATTTTGTTAGAAGTGAATAGTCGGTTTTTTGTTGTTTCAAGAATACCACCACAATGTATCTGTAATGAACATATTTAAATTATTTTACTATTACTGTCTGGATTATAACAAATGTTCCTAAAATATTAGCCATAGTTCCTAGATTATAACATTTTTATATCTCTTGGTTATTAAGACATCTCAGTAAATGTCAAACATAAATACTGTTAAGTAGAGATTCAGTTTCCAAATGGATATTTTAATATTACAAGTACAGGATCTAAATAATCCTATAATTTACTATCTAAATTAAAAAAGGATTATAGAAAAGTAATTAATAATGCAAAGAGATTGTTTATTAAATAATTTACTGATTAAACCACTAGTAAATCTATCTTGGCAACTTATCAATCCTTAATTTAACAAAAAATAAAAAGAAGAGATAAAATTTTCCAGTCGATACTTTTAACAACTTTTTTTTTGTAAATAATGAAAATTATTCACATCTTTTACTAAAAATACTGATATTCATGTTATTGACCTCTTAAAAATCTGTCGCACAACCAACAAATGCATTTAAAATATACAGAATGATTCAAAATAAAAAATTCTAATAATAATGTATTTGGCTTAAACGCTAGAAATACAGGGTGTTTGATAAGTACAGCACATAACTTTAGAAGCGTATTCTGGAGCTAAAATAAAGGTATTTTTGTCATATACACTATGTCTCAAAAATGCTTCGTTACGGAAATACAGAGTGTGAAAGTTTCATAAAAAAAATACAATTTTTAAATATTTCCAAAACCACTTGAAATATTTTAATCAAACTAATCGCTGAAAAATATGGAAGAAAAAATATGTTACGCCACTGTTCTGTTTTTAATGTTCGATTTGGAAGAAAAAGCAACAAAGCCAGTAAATTTTTTCATTCTTTTTTATTATTTTAAATCTCTTTGAATAATGTACAACAAAAAAGTTAAAAGTTAAAAAAAAAAAAAAAGGTATACGTGTATTGATACGCCAAAATTACAAAATATCGCCCTAGAGTACTCAAATTATCCGCAACTTGCGCTAGTATCGCTTTTGCTTCCCCCTACCATGACTTCGCACTGAGCGAATGGCTATCTTTTAATACGCCTTAGCGTGCTAAACGTTCTTTTGATTGACGCTGTCGTTGGTGAAAGTCCCATAAAGATTTTTAAAGCCTTTTGTATGGATAAAATTCACAATGTTTGAACGCTATATCATTAATGGAGAGCTTATTGTGAGCAGAAAGCTCTTTCGTACTCCAGTTAGCTATCCACGTTTGGTATTAAGCATCAAAATTGTCAATTCCAAATTTTTCGACTATTTTCACGAAAAAAGTATTATTTTTTATATTTTTGGGATGTAACAGGCTTAAGGAAAAACTAACAAACACTACAATCTTCAGAAAAGCGTAATGTAAACGACAGATATGCAATAAATATATTCAACCTATAATATTCTTCAACTATAAGAGCCTGAATATTATTTCTATGAAATTCTTGTTCTTAATGCATATCTTACGCTTTGTTGATTAAATCGTAAAAGTCAAGGGGGTAACTGCCCCCCTTGCCCCCCAAACGACGCCCATGCTTATGACACTAGAAATGCTAACCTAATTCGACTACCTAGATATAGGTTATTAAAAACACAAAAAAACTCATATGACATTAGTCTATATAATGCACTTCCATTGACAAAATTATTTTACTTTAAAAAATTATTGAAAATTTACTTTAAAAACCACAGTTTTTATTATATTTTTAAATCATGTTCTTTTCTTTGTTGACGGGACCTTCTCCCTGGGTCTACTCCATCAAGATCCCCTAAAACTCTTTGTACCATTAGGTTTTAAGAGTTTCCGTATTTTATTTTATTGTTTTAGATTATATATGTATGTTAGATGATTTTATTGTTTGTAATTTTTAATCTTATGATTGTTTATTCTGTTTTTTTTTTACCTGCTATAAATTTATGTAACATTAAATAACATAGTTAAATAAAAGTATTCTATTCTTCTATTCTCATATTTTGTTAGACATTTTATTTCTACAATGGTATTCAGTGAAATCTTCCAGTAAAATTTTTCAATATTTATAGACGTCATATTTTTCTAAGTTCCCTCATGCAAACTAAACAACTATGCTAGAAATTTTCCTAGTCGAAAAATTCACAATATCAAACTAATGTACTGACGCAGCTTTATTATTAACCTTCATGTGCATTATCGAAATAACGTAGTGTATCATATAGACAATAGGCATTATTACCGGTGTGTTTGTTTCAGCCCATAAAAATAGTCGTCGTCATTGTCATTGTTTACGTTAATACCGCAACACCACGGAAAACTAAAATAAAAAACCCATTTTCTAGCTCTTCATTTAATGACACTTCATGCCGTATTCAACGAAACTTGTTTGAGTTGATATAAGAGTTTTTTTATATGTTCTCGGATTATCATTATCGTGTTTGTTGTAATGGCAGTTGCCAGCGGCGTAACTGGAAATTTTTTTATATTTAAGATACATACATTCATCTTTAGAATTTGGTATTTTTAAAATGAAGTAGAAATCCGTTTCGGTCGTATACACACTTATTAGATTTTTAATTTTTTTGAAAGTTTGATACATTGCTAATTATTATTATTGTTTAACTTGTACAAATTACCATGATGTTTTGTTAAATTAATGGTTTAAAAAAGTCGGAAAAAATGTCTTTCTAGAAGCATAGTGAGATAAGTGCTTTGAAAATAAGGAATATTAAGGGAGAAAGTAAAAAAAAGAAAACTCTGGGAGTTTTCTATGAACGTGCATGTGGGTTATTAAGAAGCTAATCACGTGTGTATGGCGTTCAGTTAATATTCAGTCGCTCGAAATCGCCAAGTGTTTCCTGCCATCCTTGTCGTGTTAAATGATGGGTTAAAGGCTGGATGTTGGATGGATACGCTACACTACTACCACTACCGCTGAAAGCACTTTTCACAAAAGGCCATGCTGAAAGAACACGATATCTCTATACAGGGCGACTCTATATTAAACTAAGTCAGAGGTTATGAAAAATTTTTATAAACAGGGTGTTTATTATTTGAATGCCGATAGAAAAGAAAAGTTAATATCAACATATGTCATAACCTCTTAATTTTTGAGTTACAGGTTGTTATGATTTTAACAAAAAAAATTACTTCTAAGGAGCATTTTTTGACATAAAAATTTTTTTTTAAATATTTACCAATGACGTCGGTAGAGGGTTTGAACTGAATATTTTTGATGAAAAAAATGGTACGCCACACTGCTTTTTCTAAAAACCAAGATTATTTTTGAATCATCATTTATTTTGGAGTAAATTTGGTTCATATACTTTTTTTATAAAATGCATAGTTTTCGAGTAAAAAAATAAAAACCAAAAAAATATTTTTTCTTATATTCATTGAAACTGCTGTTGATAACTTGTAGGCACCGACCATGCGTGGAAGCACTTTTTTGGGATAAAAATTAATTTTCTACTTTGACAAATGACGTTCATATAGGCATGATTCTATATATTTGAATAGAAAAAACGGTAAGCACACTAAATGCCCTTTTAAAGCAAATGAATTAAAAAATAGTAGGCTGGGTAAAATATTTTACGTTTCTTTTCACAAAGACAATAAAGTTGATATTGATTTCACATTATTAATAGTGGAGCGCCTGGGGCGTTAATAAATATGAAAACCTGGGAACTTGAGCTGCAGTGGATGAAAATTAAAAAATTAAAATGGAATATTTTGCTACTAATATATATAAAAAAGTTTACCAATTTAAAAATGGTGATTTAAAAAAAAAACAATAAATGGTAATTGTAATAATTCAAATAGTAATCGAGAAAAAGAAGTAAATGAAGAAAATTTAAATAAACAAGTATTAATTTTTTTATATAAACTATTAACTATATTATCGGTATCTTATTTATTTGTATATTTATCTATTTAAATAAAAGAAATTAATATAAAAGTAATTTTAAAAAACAGTGCAGATGCCATTAAAAATTGAGTTTTTTATTATCTCATCCTCAAATCCTGACCAATTGTAATGGGATCACCCCTGAGGTATCCCCTTTCTAACAAAAATAGAATCCTGGAAATTGAACAATATGGTAAAGAATTATTGCTAAAAATATATATATAAAAAAAAAATGAAGAGTTTGATGATTTTCTCATCGATTCCATTATTAGATCTTGACCAAATTTATATGGGACCACCCCTGAGATATCCAGGGTGACTGATAATGCTTCTAATATTTCAAACATATTAATAACTCCAGAAAAGCTAACTCCATAACTTACCAAGCATCTGCCAATGTAATGGCTGACATTGTAGTTCACTCAACACCATAAAAAGAAGTTCTAGAGAACCAAATACAAAACTCCGCTTAGTATTACCATAATATTACAGCTAGAAAATCTCGCCATCGTCATTTAAAAGAGCCTTGGTTTGGCCTGAGAAAAAAACAAAGATGTTAAAAGAGGTAAAAGGAAAAAATACCTTCAGTTATACCTTCAAAACCTTGACAGGAAAACAACAGAAAAAAGATACTAGAAAAGGAATAAATGAAAAGAGAAAAGCTCAACAGAAAAATTCAAAGGGAAGGAAAAAGATAAAGTAACAATATATTACAAGATAATAAAAATCTGAAGGACTGAAATTAAACGAGTCTAGTAAAGATGATGAAGATATCAAATAATATGCAGAATTTTGAAGAAGATAAAGAAGGAGACCAAGAAATAGAAAAAGTGAAGCCTCTAATGCATATTAACGAATTAAAAAATGGTGATTTTGTATTGGTTAATTTTGTAGGAGGCAAAATAAATGCTCAGAACTTTCCATATGTATGTACTGTAACGGTTGGAACCGTTATTTCGTTATTTCGGACTTAAACACCTCTTACTCAAATTTCATTTATCGTCTAGGCTTTGTGTCAGAGAAAGTGGCATTTTTATTTCATCTGACAGACAACGACCAATAGGTCACTTCTATTTTAATTTTATTTCGATCATCCGAAATATTATTTTTACTTATTTATTTATGCTAATGACCGTCTGATTTTATAAGGTACGTTTTGTTAATAATATGTTAATAAATATATATTTTGTTCAATGATTTCTCGAGTAAATTGTCAAATTTTATACATAACCTCTACATCTGCAATGAATTACACATGTTAGCTTCTATATAAAATTATATATTATTTTTTGGAATAAAATATTATGCTTTGCTATATTTAAACATATTAAATAAGATTTTTCCTTTTCATATTAATTTTAGTCTCTGTGAAATTATTCATTTAATAGCATTTTATCTAAATCCTTTTCAAATTTACCTTCATCTATCATAACTTTTTAACCCTTTTTTAGATTATGGCAATCTCTAGACCAGCCATACTCAACCTGCGGCCCGCGGGCCCTCTAAGCTTTTTTTGGTGGCTCGAAACACTAATAAGAAGGTGCTTTTTAAAACTATAAGTTTCTGTTTTTAAAATCTTGAGCGACATGCGTGAAAACGTTCTTCGGTCACTGCGCTAAATATCACACAAATTTTTAAATAAACATTTGAAATTCGCAAAAATAAGTTAACTCCACTTTTGACATTTTCGAGTTAAGTACACTTTCGTCTCCAAAATAGTTCAAATATTATCCGGCATAATCAAGACAAGTGGAACGAAATCTATATAATTTATGATAAACAGATGACTAATAAAAACTAACTCCAAATTAATACATTCAAAATATGCACAAACAAGATGAGTGACATTTATACCGAAACATAATTATAACATTGTATTCAATTGCTAATAGTGTGTCCACATAAGAGACATATGTATATGTATTTATTCTGATTCACGATAGTATATATTTCTGTCGAAACAAGATAAAGGCCAGAATACCTATTTTTGTTGAATGTATTTGTTGAAATACTTCAACATTTTGCCCAAGTCACTTGTCTTTTTTTGCTGAGAGCCGTTTCTCTTTACACCATACAGCTAACCTTCAAAAACCAATAGAGGGATGCCTGAAAGGCTGAAAAAAATAGCTCTGGAAATACTTACAAAAAGTGCAAGAAGAAAGATTAAAACTAAAACTTTGCAAATCAGGTGCTACACCTGATGATTTTCACCCTTATTATCACAATCTATCTGTATCCAATAATGTTAAAGACACGGTACCTAAGTTTTCCATTGAAGATAGTGACACATACATTGAATATTATGACTCTGTATGTAGACAGCTAAACTAAGCTAAGTGACTTTTTTTTAACAATCGATGGATTCTTAGTTTATACTTTGTGAAGACTATGTTTTGAATACATTTTTTTCATTGGAGTTAGTGGTTATTGAACAGTTTAAAGCTTTAACTGATTTTTTTTATTAAATTTTAACCTTTTAAACAGCATTTTCTCGGAACTCTAAAATGTGAGTTAACTTGTTTTTGTAGTAACCCGACAGGATTTATGTTTTTCAAAAATATTGTGGCCCGTGTAACATAGCAAATATACGAATGTGGCCCGAAAAAAAAAAGGTTGAATATGGCTGCTCTAGACGGTTGCGGTTCGAATACAAATAAGAATCATTTATTTTGAAGATGATTCACGGTTCAATCACGAATGGTTGAATTTGCCTGACCGGTATATAATGTTTAGGGATTGATGTACCTCTGCAGTTTGGGACGAAGGAAGAAATACATGATTTTTACCTCTTACCATACCGTATATTACCTTATTTACTACACAGATAAGTGCAATTGATCTAATCAATAAATTGTTTTAAATTTGAATTAAGTGCAAATTTATGTGAATTAGAATTTGATACCTACCTTATCTAAAGCATTTTAAAGTATAATTTAATGGTTAGTGATTTTCTAAATTTTTATTACTAATGTAGATTTAAGTGTATAAGCTTTAAATATAGGGGTACCCAATTTCTTTTTCAAAGTTATTCGAGTTATTTAAAAACCTAGCCCACGCCCTATACATTGAGCTCAAACATAATATATCAAAGTAAATAAAATAACCAACTATTCATGTTACAACATTTACGCATCAATAGAGATGCAGAAATGTCAAGTTTTTTGACAGTTATATAAAAATATAATTTTCCATTAAAAATGTCATTTTAAGTTTCGGTCATTTAGTAACGACCTGCGATGCCAATAGCATATAGTTTTCTCAGAATCCAACCATAAATCCCGTTAATGTAGTACATCTAGTAAGCAGTGCCATCCTGTTTAAAAAGCCTGGCTTTGAATTTCATTCTTTTTTCCAAAGAGAGCCAACGAACAAACTTTTCGATTACACACGCGTCCGTGCTCTATTTAAAAACCTCTCGGTCTCTCCTCTTGTATCTATCGCTAAAGCACCGTGTCCGGGAAGCGCTTGATTAATGCAACGCCATACATGCATGTCGTTCGTATTATATTCTACATGCGGTTCGGTGGGACATGCTGGTAGATTGTAGATGAGTGGGTAGTTCCCTCCGGCTCTCACAACCATTAATTTCAGTACCTAACTCTCTGAGAGGATCTTCAATTGAGCGAGATGAATGGCCCCTCCTGCCGCCTTTCAATGCAATACTTCTTAATGCCGAATTTCGAACGTCCATTCAATGAATGAATTAATTATCAATCCATTCCCTTATATATTTTATAAAGAGACGATTTTTAAATTTGTAGTAATTGGGTTGGCTCGAAGCGAGAAGTCGAAATAAACGATTCACATAAATATTTTCACTATTATTTATTAGAATAAACATAAAATGTTGTAATTGGCATAAAGGCTGTATTGGACGCCGTACAACTATGGGTTATACAGGGTGGCTCACGCTCAACGGGACGGAGCTTTATGGTAAAACGACCAAAGATATAAAAAATTCGTTTGGGAGGAATACGTAGGTTACAGACGGCTACAATTTAAAATTTGTTTTATGTATACAGGATGTCCCACATAAGAAAAAAAAATTAGTTCATTAAAAATTATTCAAACAAGAGTAAACAATTAATTTCTGGGAGACTTTTTTTCCTTAAAAATTCAAATAAATCGAAAACTAATAATAATAGTAATAGGGAACCTTTAGTTAACTGACATTATTTTTGATGTAGTTTTTAATTCTAAAATAAAAAACAGGGTGTTCCATTAAAAATAATATAACTTTGTATATTTTCTCTTATGTGGGACATCCTGTATACATCTAACAAATTTTAAATTGTAGCCGTCTGTAACCTACGTATTTCTCCCAAACGAATTTTTATATCTTTGGTCGTTTTCCCATAAAGCTCCGTCCCGTTGAGCGTGAGCGTGAGTACTTGTAATATGGGCTACCGAATTAACTATAATATGAAGTGCGCCATCTATTATCCAAATTGTTGGTTCGTTTCAGAAGAATATAATTTTGAACTGTAACATATCGAAAAACTACTCAACTTATTTCTGGTAGATTTGTGGATTGGATCATTTCTGCAAAACCACATCCAATTTACTACTGGAAAAATTTAGCAGCAATGTGTGCTTTCCTGTAAATACGTTATCTGTGGTTCTGTCAAATCAACGATTGCAGAATTTTTAATCCGCTTTTCTGTTTTAAATTGATATAATTTAATTATTTCTACGGATTTCAACGATATTTCACTAATACGAAGCTTAAGGTCAGTATTTTATTATTCTTTAGTTATTTTTGGGCTATTTTATCTCTTTAATTAAATATAAAAAATATATATTTTTTTTATCTCTAATGAAACGGTTTTTGCTTTTCCTGTAAAATTATTACGTATGGTTTACTTTTAAGGTAACGATATTTTAATTTCCAAATCATCCTGTAATTAGACAATTTTCACAGTAACTTTTTATAAAATATTAGTCATAAAATCAGTTTGGGTCAATGGACACTTTTGTGTTCTATAACATATCAACATTTCTAAAAATTTGTCAAAAAGTCATTTTTCCATAAGAAATGTGTTTGGAAAAATAAAGCTTAACTTTTGAAGTACCCTGTATATTAAACTTTTACAATGTTTTTCGTACAACCTATTTTTTGTTTCCAAAATTAAATAAACAGGAAGCCGACGCGTTGTCGTCGACCAGAAATATCTGACAACTACGTAGTAATTTTCGAAATTAAATAGAACCCTTTGTGAATTGTTCGTTCAGCATTTCGGTAGAGAAAAAAGGTAATAAAAAAAATACGGTTTAATTTGTAAATTAAACAAACCGAAGTGGCATAAAAGCCTGGGTGGTCGTCAGCGTTGTTGAAATCGAAAATTTCCTTTTCGTAGGTAAACAAAGGTAAAACGTAAACTGGTAAACTCCTCGTCCATATGCCCATAGATAATTTACACTCCGGTGGTCTGCTAAGTACGTGCTTATCCTTCTACGCGGATAAAGATCTTTTCTCTGCTGGTTCGAATGTTCGATAGATCTAATGGCTGGTTGTTTAAAATAGTCCATTTCTTCGAATAATTTAACATTTGGTCTGACTGCTGCTGCATTCTTATTCCTATCCATCTCTTTTACTATTCATCTATCTTTCTCTCGGGGATATTTAAAATTCTTAAGTAATAAACGATATTTTGATTTAAACATTCTTTATAATAATAATAAAAAGCATATCTTTTACTGTTTACGAAATAATGCAATAAATATTTTTTATACCCTTTTCCAAAATGTATTACATGTTCTTTTCTTTTAAATCAATGTTATACTATTTACAAAATTAAAACTAAATAAAAAATATTAATCAATAATACGGTTATACCCACGATATTTCCAATCAGCGCAGCGGTAAAAACCTACAAGTTAATTAGCAGTATAATTAGCTTAATAAAAATGTTTACAAACTAAAAAGTTCGTAGAAGTAAATAAAAATAAATAAAAGCAATACGTATCTACAGTCTTTCTAATTGGTGGTGAAAACCTTCAAGTCGACTAATAGTATGATCAACATGATGAAAAGGTTTTCTAAATTCCAGCTTCGAAATAAGAAAGCTTAGTTCGGCATTTTTAAATTATTTTCGAAACAGCCTGTATACTAATACGTTGAAATAAAGCTTTGTGGCAATAAATAAAATGAATCAAAGATACGGTTAAACCTACGGAATTCCTAATAAAAGTATAATAATTATTGTAACGAAATTTTTTACAAAATTAATAATTATTCCCATTTTAAAATAATATATCGGCATTACTATCAAAAAACAATATTTTCTCGCGATAAATTATAAAGAGACAGAAGATTTAACATCATCTATGTAGTTTACTGAAGCCATTATTGAGTGTTGAATATAGCAATGGGCCAAAGACGGGTCCTTAGGATATCCCAAAATCAGCATACATTTCGATAGACTTAAACCCTTAATGCTCTGCTAATAATTTATGATAAGACAAATACGAATAGAAAAAGAGGCGAAATTGGGTGCAAGGTCATAGTAGTTTATCGGCTTTTATAGTAATTGTTTACGGTCAAGTCTATCGGTGAAATGACATTAACTTGACTTGAATCGTTCAGTGCTTTTGCAATATATTAAGTTTACAGAAAACATTAAATGTAAATCAATATACTCACCATTTAAAGTCCCTCATTTCTCCTACGCTCTTTATCCCATTTGATGTGCCAAGTTCCGCTTCTCCATAATATCCATTATTTCCATTAGATTTTCCCGTTTAAACTGCATCCGGAAAATCTTCTTTACCCGACGACATTAACGATCTTCGTATCATGTTCAATTCTATATCAACCCTTTGATACGTCAGTATCTCCGGCAAGTATATCTGCAGCCTTGTCCATTTGATCCTGGAAGGTACATCCCAAGATAATATAATGCAAATCAAAGGACATACATTCTAAGATGAAACGTCTTTATTGTCAGAGGTGAAATGAACATGAACTCAGACCATTGATATCGTGCTACCGATTGACTTTCGAAAAATTTGCGGCGATTTAAGTTTGTTTTTACGGAAATTCCCTGAAAATAAAAACAACAATTACTAGAAAATATTAAAAATATCAAGAGTAACGGATATTTATTAACGGAGTCTAAAAAATACTAAGCACTTTTTTGCAAATTACAGTCTATTTAGTCTATCTAGATCTAGTGGATAATTTTTTAGATAAAAAATATTTTAACGCCTAAATTTAAAAAAAAATTTAAATGCTTTTCTTTCTAGTACTTTTCTGTAATTTTTGAAGAAATAAAAAATACTACATAATTCAACAGATTCTACCGAAAGCCATTTGCCATAAAGAAACTACGAGATCCTTTGAAATTATTCCCTTTACTCTTAAAGAAAATACAGGCTCTTATTTAAAAAAAAATAAGTTGATGGGAGCTCAAAGTTTTTCTAGCACAAAAATAAATAAATTAAGACTAGAAAATCCAAAACCTTATAAAAAAAATTTAAGTTTGAATGAAAATCAATTCTGAACTTTGTGCAAAAATTGCACCCAAATAAAAAATGGGACAACTATTATAGTATTACTCATTAAATAATATTCAATGTATTCCTCCCCTTAGATTCGACATTGACATCGACTGATATTTTTATAGGAAAAAAAAAATTAAAATGTTACGTATCATGGTACACTTTTTGAATCTCACTGTATACAGCGTGAATCCTAACTTGTTTATTATAATTATTTCTATATAGTTTAGAAAAATATTAACTTAGGATTCACCCTGTATAACACGTGGTGTTACAAGCTGAATGTGACTATTATTTTATTAAAGAAATTAAATTTAAAACAATGATTATAACAAATATTAAAAATAGGAAAAAATGGGATAACTTTTGATTCGACATTGTAATGGACTTATATATTTTCATAGAGACAAAAAAAAAGATTGAGAAGAGAAATCCTAAATCGCAAAGAAGAATCCTTTAACAGATACCTAGTAGGGCTAACAGAACTATTTTGGTTAAACTTGTATCAACATTGAAGAAAAATTAGTGTTTTCTATCTAAAAAAGCACTTAACAGACTGGGATTACCATTTATGAGGATCTTTCTCAACAAACCTATGAACTGGTACAAATGGCGCAGAAAAAATATGGGCGACAATTAGCTTGGACTATGGAAGGTAAGGTGTTCATACAACAAAATAACATGAAGAAAGAACTTAAATGTATTGACGTTCTCACTGAGGTCCCGTAATTTTATTTGAATTTTTTTCAAGTACTATTCATTATATTATCTATTTAAGTTAACAGCAAAAAAAGGTTTTTTTCTAAACTAGGTACATATATGAAAGCGAAATAGGCACCTAGTTGCAAAGTATGATTTTTTATTTCGTGTTGTTTTCCTCAACTAGTAGTTCATAAACAATTGAAGGTTAAAATATTTAATTTTTGGATTTTGTTAAGAGTAACTGCCTGAAAAGAAAAAATCTTGATTGTTATTACCTATTTTTTCTCAGCAAGTTACTTACTTGCCTAAGAGCGGGTTGCAAGAAGGTTCATTAAAATTTAGCAGCTTGATAATTTTGACACATATTTAGACTGTAAATAATTCGACGTTAATGTCATTCAGAGATTTCTTTCTGAAAAATGTATGGGATCATAACCAAGGCAAACGTCAAGTTGCATCATTAACATCAGCAGAGAGAGGGGCTCTGATTACAGTTATTTTTTGTATGAGTGCGGCTAGAAACTTTGTCCGTCCCTTGGTTATTTTTCCTAGGAAAAATATGGACATTCAGCTCATGAAGAGAGTTCCTCCTGGGTCCGTAGGAATTGCACATCCATCCGGTTGGGTACAGTCCCATATTTTCACCCAGTGATTCCGTCACTTTATCCAGTACACTAAACCAACTGAAAAAACCCCCTTCTGTTAATCCTTGACGGCCATTACAGCCACACTAGCAATATCGACGTTATCGACCTTGCAAGGGAAAACCATGTTAACATTTTATGTCTGCCTCCTCACTCGTCGCACAAGCTCCAGCCTTTGGATAAGTCATTTATGGGGCAATTAAAAGTTTATTATAGTGAAGAAATTTATATTTGGATCAGTCAAAACCAACGGGCTCTTAGTCCTTTTGATATAATGGAGTTATTTGGTAGAGCTTACGAAAAAGTTCAGACATACACAATAGCGGCTAATGGTTTTCGCACCATTGGTATTTACCCTTTTAACAGGAATGTTTTTTCCGAAGCTAATTTCAAGAAGCAGCGAAAAGAGGAATTACCATTAACATTCAAGAAGTCAAAACAACAAAAGCTTCTACTACCCCTATCGATAAACCTTCATGCTCTAAAACGTCATGCGAAGACAATGCACCTGGCCGAATTCAAGCTGTTGACCAAGATCAAGATGAAGATGACCAAGACCAAGATGAAGACGACCAAGGCCAAGATGAAGACGTAGATTCAACCCAGAAGTTTGTTTCACCGTTCGAAATATCTCCAGTCCCAAACACAATCCGCAAATAAACCAACAGAGAACGCAAGACAATTGGATCTATTGTGATTACCTCGTCACCTTACAAAGACGAACTAAATGAGTCAATAAATAAAAAAAAACTGAAAAGGAGGCAAAATCGCGTGGCGTTAAAAGAAACTTGTCTTCAGGAAAATCCTTGAAACAAAAAAAAAAGATTCTCAAAAACAGGAGAAGTCAAAGTACAAAAAGAAACGTCAAAAGAATGCAGTATCTGCTGATGAATCTGAGGATTCAAGCGAAGATGTAAAAATTAACGATTCTGACAACGATTTGGAAGATATGCCGGGAGAACTGAAACCGATTGAGGACGATGCTCATTGCATGTTTTGCGATAGTTCGTTTTCTGCTGATAAAGGAGAACTATAGGTCCAATGTTTAATGTGCTTAAAATGGGCTCATAATGAGTGTGGAGGCGCCGAAAAAGACGAATATATTTGTGACTGATGCAAATAATATCTATGTAGATATATAAAGTATTCCATATTTCCCCCACCTTTTCTAAGGTGGGAATTATGTAGTTTTTTTTAACTTGTTTTTTGAAAAAGTGTTTAAGATAATTACACATTTGCTTTTACATTTTGGTGTCTAATTGTCTAAAGTACCTTTTCCCTAAATTTGGCTTAAATCTATTCACTAACAAAAAATTTTTTTATATACCAAACAAAACGGTATTCCATATTTGCACCTTCTCCTCTATATGTGATAGCTTAAGATCAACATATCCATATCAATTCTGTACCTTATTGTCATCTTTTACATATCTTTTACGTATCTCGCAACGCTACATATCAATATCAATTAACTCACCATTAGAGACAATCTTTGTAAAACTTGAAACTACACGGTACCACAATCATTATTAATTCAACTTATATTCCACCGGGTTCAATTCAACTTATATTCCACCGGGTTCAAATACTAAAGTTTGCACGCAATTCCTAGATTTATTTGATAGTTTAGATTTCCTAATCACTCAAACCACACACTTGGTACTCATTGGTGATTACAATATACCTTATAAAAATGGCACATCTTTTTAATTTTCTAATAAAAATGGTATCGTCGGCTGAATGCAAAAACTAGGTAACTTTTTTTTGTTGTTTCGAGAAAATCAATAAAGTATTATTGGTGATATATTAGAATATGTCTGGACAAAGCTTATTTAAAAAAAATTACTTGTAAAACCAGTGACTAAAGAAATTTTAGAAAATATTTACAAAAATGTGCCATCAGGACTTCACTTATAACACCCTGTATCTTGAAAACGAAACGTTTTCTAACCTATGTTTATATAAACTTTTACTCCTATTTTAGGATGTAGATTAACGCTGTTAAAATATGACCGTCCAATTTCGGGGACACCCTGTATATTGTGTATTTTTGTAGATTTTTTTTTTGTTAATAATATTATAGAAACATGTAATTAGGATAATGCCTGTTTGTTTCTGAAAATAAATAAATAAAGAAACTGATTATTTGCTCTGGAAGGCAACTAAAAAGATGAAAAATTCGTGTAAACACTATTAAATATTAATATTATATTAAACAAATAATATTTGGTGTATTTCCCCCTTAGATCCGACACTGTAATCGACTGACACATTTTTATAGAGAAAAGAAAAGTTGATAGATTATATAACTTTTTAAATATTTTTTTATTAGAATAACATTTTCTGATAAATCAACAATTACGTGCAGACTTGTTGAGTCACACGGTCCCTAAATTAAATTTTCCTATTCTTTAGTAGAAAACCCAATGAATCCAAGAATTACATTTTTAATCAAAAATGCGTTTCCTTCTAATACATTTCTGTCATTTCCGAATAAATTAGGAAAATAAGAAAAGATACAACTTTTAATGCTCAACCTGTATATATTATAAAACCAAAAGACCGGGTACCTAGGTCACAATAGTTACAAAAAAATATTTATTTCGCTACCATATCTACATGTACTATGTACTCCATATATTTATCTACCTACTATACAAATACCCGAGCAAATCCGCAAAAAAAACTTTCTAAGTATTATTTATTTTTAAGAGTCTCAACTATTGTAGTAGCAAAACAAAAAAATATAGGTATGGGTATTTCTAGGTAGGTATTTTTTTTTGTATTGTTTGTTATTAGATGAATAATAGCTACAAAAAAAGAATATTCCAGTAACTCTTACCTTACACATAAAATGTTAATTTAGTTTCTTAAAGCTGCCTAGATGGAAAATTTATAAAACATTTAATTCAATAAAAATAAAGCACTTCAAAATCTCTATTTAATTACCATAAAAATAATTATAACCTCTAATCAACATACTCCAGATTTTCTGCGAGTTGACAGACACAGCAGATTTTAGATAAATTATTTCAAAAGTTCGTTCTTACGAACATTTTTGAAATGGAATATGTAGAAGTAATAAAGGTAAATACATTTGTGGATCTCAAAATGTAATTTTCAGTCATAAATTTATGAAATTGTTTCAAGAAGTACCCTACGCCTAAATAAATCAACCCTGTGCTTAGCGATTTTGAAAGTTATATCTGTTAAAGAAAATAAACTACGTACCTAGCAAAACTGCTACTGTCGGGAAGAAACAGGAATTTGCAATAAAATTAGAGTTTTAAGTTTATATTTTAAGAAATATTTCAGGCAAAAAATTCATTGTTGAAACGAATAGACGCGACGCTATTAAAAATAAAAGGATTTGCTCCTTGTTCGAAGTGGCATCGGCCTGCTAAATTTTAAATGAAATCTAATAGGCATTGTCTAAGATGACAGTGTTGGTATGGTGTTATTGTAATAAAATGATTAAAGGTAGTGTCAGTAAAAAAAAAATATATATATAAATTAGTTTTTCATGTATTAATTTGAATGATGAACGGTATTACATTTAAAATTATTGCATTTCGTTCCATTGTAGATAAATAATTGATAATTTCATTGGAAAGTCATCAGATATTTTTTAGTAGATGGAACTACACTTTTTTTATTATACATTTTAATTTCTTGGATTCTTCAAATTACTAAAACTTTTGTTGTCAAGATGTTAACAATTTTTAGTTTATTAGTTTATATTTTAACAAATATTTCACGAAAAATTTTAAGAAGAAAAGGAAAAGAAATTACACATTGGTCGAGGTGACAAATTTGTTGGTATAATATCGGCAGTGTCTAACATAAAAAAAGTATGGCGGTGTTATTGTAATAATATAATTAAATAGGTAGTGCCGGTAAGAAAAAATTATAAAATATTCGTTTAACTATGCAGAGAAGTAACAGATTTACTGCCACAGCTAGTATTACATTGCCGAGGAGCAGCCAAGGCAATGAAAGCCAAGACGGTAAATCTGTTTCTCTGCCCTGTAAAACATAAGTTTTTCTCCGATTATTTATATAGTGTGTTCAAAAAAAAACCAGAATTAAAATGAAAACCTCTTTTAAAGTATCGGATATAACTCATTTTTAATATTTATTCTAATTGTTGTTATTAAATGTCAATCGGAGAAAATTAGTTTTTAATGTATTAGTTTGAAATAGATTGGTAATATAAATGAATGTAAATTGATGGGGATCATAGGCGAATACGTTAAATTAGTGATGACATAATTTTGATTCCTCTAATAATTAGAGTAACAGAATTTTTTTGAGTGCCTATTGTTCGTTTTGTTTAACTAAATTATATTGTTTTTGAACTTTTATAAATATAAAGTAGATAAAATGCATCAAGATAGATTTTATAGACTTTCATAGATTTTTGTAGATTTTTATAGATTTTCATAGATGTTTGTAGATTTTTGTAGATTTTTGTATATTTTTATAGATTTTTATAGATTTTCATAGATTTTCATAGATTTTTATATATTTATTTTTATATATTTTTATAGATTTTTATAGATTTTTATAGATTTTTATAGATTTTTATAGATTTTTATAGATTTTTATAGATTTTTATAGATTTTTATAGATTTTTATAGATTTTTATAGATTTTTATAGATTTTTATAGATTTTTATAGATTTTTATAGATTTTTATAGATTTTTATAGATTTTTATAGATTTTTATAGATTTTTATAGATTTTTATAGATTTTTATAGATTTTTATAGATTTTTATAAATTTTTATAGATTTTTATAGATTTTTATAGATTTTTATAGATTTTTATAGATTTTTATAGATTTTTATAGATTTTTATAGATTTTTATAGATTTTTATAGATTTTTATAGATTTTTATAGATTTTTATAGATTTTTATAGATTTTTATAGATTTTTATAGATGTTTATAGATTTTTATAGATTATTATAGATTTTTATAGATTTTTATAGATTTTTATAGATTTTTATAGATTTTTATAGATTTTTATAGATTTTTATAGATTTTTATAGATTTTTATAGATTTTTATAGATTTTTATAGATTTTTATAGATTTTTATAGATTTTTATAGATTTTTATAGATTTTTATAGATTTTTATAGATTTTTATAGATTTTTATAGATTTTTATAGATTTTTATAGATTTTTATAGATTTTTATAGATTTTTATAGATTTTTATAGATTTTTATAGATTTTTATAGATTTTTATAGATTTTTATAGATTTTTATAGATTTTTATAGATTTTTATAGATTTTTATAGATTTTTATAGATTTTTATAGATTTTTATAGATTTTTATAGATTTTTATAGATTTTTATAGATTTTTATAGATTTTTATAGATTTTTATAGATTTTTATAGATTTTTATAGATTTTTATAGATTTTTATAGATTTTTATAGATTTTTATAGATTTTTATAGATTTTTATAGATTTTTATAGATTTTTATAGATTTTTATAGATTTTTATAGATTTTTATAGATTTTTGTAGATTTTTATAAATTCTTATAGATTTTTATAGATTATTATAGATTTTTATAGACTGTTATAAATTTTGATAGATTTTTACAGATTTTTACAGATTTTTATAGATTTTTACAGATTTTTATAGTTTTTATAGATTTTTATAGATTTTTATAGATTTTTATAGATTTTTATAGATTTTTATAGATTTTTATAGATTTTTATAGATTTTTATAAATTTTTATAGATTTTTATATGCATATGATCATTATAATATACCTCGTATCTGCAAAACAATTAAATTTTACTTTTTAGCGCCATTCGTTTGTACGTTTAATTTGTCATGAATTGAAATATACCGTATTTGCTTCGGAAATGATTGGCGTCCGAAATTTGACCATACTTGACACATATTATAATCATGTTTAGCACTTATAAACTAAAAAAGTTTTTCGATATATACGGGAAAATTTCATACGTTTTCGGAGAATTTGGTCATCTGCCAGCGGAGAATCGAAGAGAAGCTTGTGGCAACACTGTGTGTGAAGCCTACTGTGTTAAGATTTGTTGTTAATATAATAAAACTTAAGTCTCGAGTAATTATTTAACTAATGCCGAGTGGATATTTAATCTGTGTGCCTCTAATATCAACCCTAAACCAAGTTTATTACATATTAGTGAAAAAAACAGGAAAACTATAGATATATCTTATTTTAGTCAGACGTAAATTTAATTTTATAAAAAAATAATCTCGTCGAATTAATTAGAAGCTTCAAAAACAACAAGTTCAATACATTTATCTCTATCTCTCTCGCACGTAAATAGTAAACCACTGCAAGAAGTTACAGATCGTTCTTTTCAACACTAATTCACATGTAAAAAACTCGAGGCAGCGATGCCATGCTACTAGGTAATTTCTAATTTCGTTATTTCAAACAATGTAAATACCAAGTGAATAGTGTTAGATTAGATTAGGAGCTGGACGTTACTTGTCCTTGTCCACCGCGATCTTTTCAGATCTATTGTGGGACTCCGTTTAGCCTGGTCTTTTTTATTTGACTTAGTAGCTTTGACAGTGGCTCCCGCATGTAGTTGCATGCATTTGGCTTTTCTTCGCCCAATGTTAGAAACCTCATTCCAGCCAGGCCTTCGCATTGGCACAGGACGTGGAATGTTTCCTTTTCTTCGTTACAGAACCTGCACAAAGTTGCTTCTTCTGCTAGATTTATAACACTCATGTGCCCTTTGAGGCGACAGTGTCCAGTAAGAAGGCCTACTGTTATCCTAACGGTTTGACGCTTTTAATCCAATAGGTCTTTTATGAACTTGGCCGATGGTTCCTTGATGAACTGTTTGGCCTGTCTCAGTCTTGGATAGTTGTTCCACCATTTCTGAGACTCTTTTTACATCCATTGTTTAATGGATGCGTTGCACAATGCCTTAGCAACTCCACAGTAGGGTTCGGGGCCTGTCATGGCCTTATCTGAGCCTTCTCGAGCTAATTCGTCGGCCTTTTCGTTGCCCTGTTATCCCTCATAACCTGGAACCCAGGCTAGGCTCACCTTATTTTGACTACTTAGCTCTACCAGGTCTTCTAGACAGTGTTTCACCAGTCGTGTGAATAGTGTTACCTTACCATGTTTGAAACTTGTTAAGACTCAACATGCTTTTGCGATATTCATTGTGATATGTTGGTAATTAATTATTGTTAAATTAATAATGTGAACTTTGATTTAAAGCTTCAAACCATCAGTTATAATACTCAGTAATGTAAGACAAGCAGAGAAGGTGATTAATGGAATCAATTTATAGAAATCTTATCAATGGAAATATATATATACAGGTTGGTAATCAGGACTGTATTTAATTGGTAGATTTTTGAACTCTAAAAGTCCCTTATGCTATAAATATTTTACAATTAGGTATACAATTTTCATAATTTCCCGGTAAAAACACGATTATACTTGACGTTGGTTCCCATAATAACTTCATGGCCCACTCCCACTGCGATTTAGACTGTAATTTAACGATGTAGAAAATTGAATGCGTTGACGTGAATCTAATGGTCATTAAGAAATAAAAACCCATTTTTTGTACCGCTGTTTAATTTCACCATCTGTCGGTATATTTCCGTAGCAAAATTAACATTCTTCGGTATAATTTAGGCTCGAAAAAGGGCACGAGGAAATGGCATGATACTATTCACGATGCACGAGAAGAAACAAGAAACGCCAAACGTCTTGCAGCGAGCAGATTGCGTGATAGAGTTTCGAAATATCGAAATTATCTTATTTCGCGTTCGCAGATAAAATATAGTTTTATTTTGTAACGTTTAGCGGTTTCCTCCTTCGTCATACAACCGCGAGAAACTCGAGAATGGCGAAGAATGGTTGTTTTGTTGGTACTTTTTTTTTTTCAATTTAAACGTTTTAACTCTGTTCGACGAACAACGTGTTTTTGTTGTTTCGTTTCCACATCCGTAATTACCTATTTGGAGACACGAAATTATGTCGGTTGTGCTAGACCAGTGGCGGTTCGTCTATGGCGCACTGTATTATTAAATATTCGTATTTATTTACTTGCAATAAGGATGCGGTTAACACATCATGGTAGCTATTTTTGAATTCGAGGGAATAGAAAACCGGTTTTTCCTCAGAATTCATGAGAGTTATCATCATTATATATTTAGTTTACTAGTTTATTAGAATATTGAAGTTGTCAATTTAATTTTTACATATAGCTTGTATTATGGAAGTCCCCAGTCTTCCTTCTGCGTTTACCCAACATCCTCTTTAACTGCAACGTACAAAATTTGTATACACATACATACCTCTTTCAAAGGCTCATCTCGTCAGATTTTTAGTAATTTATGTTATTTATATAATAATTTAGTAGTTCAATTTTATCTTTCAGACAAATTTGTCAAGTTTAGTATATATAAAAAAATAGTAGGATTCAAAATATTAGCAGGAAATATGTTTTTCTAACCGACTTACTTTCTTCATTAGATTTTTTTTATACATTTTATCAGAAACTAAAAATTTGATCGATAAAATTTAAAAGTACGAAAGGTATTTGAAAAGATTATTTTTTAAATAATTTTGTATGAAAAAGACACAATAAACATATTTGGAAGTGTTTATTAAACTTATAAAAATTTTTTTATTTTATAATAATATGTCTTGTATAGTTTAAATAAAAAAATACGGCAACACCGTTTTACTGTAAAACAGGCGGCAGGCATGTGCGCAGCGACAAAGTAGATTACTTTCATTTTACGTGACTGACATTTGCTAAATTTTAATGTTTTTACTGTGATTTCAGTGTCTAAAAGTATGAAATGGAATAGATCTAATAAATTTGGCTAATTTAGAATTAGGCATTCTAACGACCTGTCCAAATGGCTACCAGTGGGGACTGACAGTTTAGATATGGCAACCTTGTTGCCATTAACAGGGTCAATGATACATATATAGTTATATAGATTGCTCAAAGCTGGTCGTTTGCGAGCGGCCATATTGCCTGGCAAATATTTATTAATTTGAATCGGTTTAGCAAAAATGTGTTTTAAAGCCAATTTTCAGCCTTTGGATATTAAAAAAAAAATAATTGCTCACATTTTTACTTCAAGGCATTAGCTTATGTTTATTTTGAAAAATATGGATGATCAATCTATGTAGCTATCTATTTCATTGACCTCGTCAAATCACCAGGCCTACAGGGTTGCCATAATTTTGCCTTATCATAATCTGTCAAAACCCACTGGTAGTCATTCAGTTTGGAATGCCTAATTGTTAAGATATTTATAGATTGTGTTGAATTTATAAAAATTGAGGATTTAAGTGAGTTAGTTTTATGTGTTAAAGGTGATTGGTTACTTTATTACCGATTTTAATTTTGCAGAGTAATATTAATAATTATTTTGAAATTTGGGTATTAACATAGAAATTTTAGTTTAAAAAAGTTTTTATATTATGTTTAGTTGTCAGTTTAAAAGGTAAACAAAGTTTTATCAAAAAACAAAAACGAAAAAGTGGTTTAATCAATGTAAAACTAAATGATAGTAAACATAAGAACAACAATATATTTTATTATTCAATTTGTATATTATATTACTTAATTTAAAACTCACATAAAACAAAGAATAAAAATCATGTTTCAATTCTGTCGTCTGCGTTTAAAAAGTAATAAGTTTATATAACACATTTTTGGAGAATGGCGCTGGAAAATTTTGAGACAAATTAATAAGGATTTTTAGAATCCAAATCGACGATCTTTTTAGGAGATTTGGTCCTGTAAAAATTAAAAAATATGTAGACATATTTTGTTTTATGTTACAAAATTTGACTGTTTATGTTTAATTATGTCGTTTTGTCTTTCGCGGTTACCCTTGTATTATTATATATGTTTTTTTGTACCTTACTTTAATTACTTTACAACGTATATAGACTTAGATCCTTTCAATTGCCTAAAATATACACTCTTCTAAACGCATCTTGACTAAAAACTCCATTTACATAAAAAACGACTTATAACCTTTTATATAGGTTTAAAAACAAAACTGACACTGACAGATGCAGGAATGCATTTTAACGTATTTGAAAATTCCGAGAAAAACATTCTGTGAACACATGCAACATACCTGCCAACGCAAAATAGTTTTCTCACTCATGGAAAATTTTTATTTTAGAGTGATGTTGTATTTGTCCTATTCTGTTTTTCTAGCAATCCTTCTGAGGTTCGTCTCAGGCGAGTAACTCCCTAACTTGAACACAATTATATTGTGATCGATACTCTCCAGTTTGTAACTAGATATTTAATGCTTGATAAACCTTTAATGCGATTATCTTATACCTTTTTTCTTCCCCTTGCCAATGTTTTATATAATAAGGTTCTGATTAAAAATATATTCTAGAAGTTTCTCACCTTTTTGATTGGTGTTGTTGCTTCCCCATATGGTGCTCTGCAAGTTGAAGTCGCATCTAAGAAGTAATGGCAGATTTCTTCTCTGACAGTACTCCATTAATCTCGATACTTCCGGGGGTGGTACAGCCCATCCCCAACAAAGCAACTAGAAGCTTGTCTTGTCTCATCCCAATCTCGAGGTATGCTCGAATTGGGATGAATTCTGAAAGACAAGAATATTTAATATTATTTCTTAAGAAACTTATATGTAAGTAAAAATATAACAATTTACTAAAAAAGTTTTGGTGTACTTGTTTAGTAAATATGTATAGGTAATATTTTGATAATAGTCACAATTTTTATCTTTTTTATAAAAATTAACATTTTAGCACTGGCCTTCTTCTGTACGAGGGCAGCACTGTTTAAACGTTTCCCAACTTGATAATCGATCAATGGATTATTTTCAATTAATCGATTATTATTTTTGGTTATTAGATTATTATTTTTGGTTAATCGATTATTTTCAATTAATCGATTATTTTATATAGAACGATTTTTTTAATCGATTATTTTCAGTTGATTATTTTTGGTTAATCGATTATTTTCGATCAATCGATGTTTTTCGATTGATCGATTTTTGCGATTAATTGATTTTATTCGATTAATCGATTTTATTCAAGCATTCATTTTATTCGACTAATCGATTTTATTTTTAATTAATCGATTATTTTTCGATTAATCAATTATTTCAAATAATCGATTATTTAATCATTGCAAATACTGGTTATTTGGATATTCCCTGATTACAAAAAACTATTATTTGTGATCCACCCTGCAAGTTGCAAATGTAAAATAATAAAAAACTTACGAAAACAACCTTTATTTACAACAAAAAAGCAACAAAAAGCTTTTTTTAACTTTTATTTATATCTAAAAATAATCTTTTTACAAACAAACCTTCAGCAGGCAATATATTATTTAAAAAAAAACAAAAAAATTCTAGTTCGTTGCTATGTTATAATCGCCGCAATCAAAGTAGTTTAATACTAGTTTGTAAAAGTAAATGTAAAAATTAAGAAAAGAAAAACAGAAAAAGTTCATAATGTACCAATCGCGTGCCCAATTTAAACAAAAACATTTCGTCTTTAATCGCAAATTTCATTATTTACAATAACATTTTTTTAGACCAATAACTGGAGGTATACCGTTAATTAAAACTCTTTGTCAATAAATATCAACATGATTAAACTCTCTCACAACCAACAAATTTCGACAAATTCCAGTCAATAACTTCACCTACCCAACAAATTAACCATCAGTGCAATCCTTAACCATTTACTAGATTTTTAACCTATTTGTACCACTCATCTATCATTTAATCAGCTACCATCTTTCATTAAGACTGGAAGACACTTCGATGAATGATAAAAACATGAACAGTTAAACAATAAAGCCCCTTTGATTATTTAGACATCACTGAAGTTAACAGATGATCAAGACTATATTTGTTTAGCTTCAAATGCATTTTTATTAAAAAATTACTGTACAGTTAACTCAGGACCTTCATAGAAAATATAAAGAAATGTAGACGTTTCCTCTTTGACATCTATGAAGCTTGCAGTTGCCTAAAAACTGAAATTACCAGCTGCTAATGCAAAGAGATGTAAATAACAAATTGAAACGCCTAAAAACAGAAAATTCCAGCTTTCTAAGACTTTTACTGGATAAATTACACTTCCATACCTGGAAAGTGAATGTATAGATCAAATATACATTTTTCTTTACTCTTTAAATATTTTTGAAGCTTACAGGTTTCTAAAAAACAAAGATTTCCTACTTTTGAGACGTTTTACTAAAAGAATTGCTTATCACTGCAAGTTAAAACTTTGCACATAACTTCTAGATGAGGTAAAGAGATCTAGAGACCTGATAGATATTTCTCTTGAGTATATAGACATATTTGAAGCTTTCAGATTACTAAAAACTACAATTCCAGCTTCTTCAGTAGATAAAAAGTAGTAAAAACAAATAGAAAACTTCAACAAAATTTAACCTAGAAACTAGAAAAATTGCATTTTTTAATACAAAGAGTTTGAAGAATTAAATTCGTCACCTGATGTTCCCAAAAAACAGAAAATTCCAGCTGCTGAAACATTTTACTAGATGAATTGCAAGTTAAAATATGAAAACACTTCCAGACCAGGCAAACGAGTATATTATATAGATCAAACATTTGATTCCTAAATATTTCTGAACCTTACAGGTTTCTCTTACTTTTAAGACATTTTACAAATTGCTTATCACTGCAAGTTACAACTAGAGTAGTCACTGCAAATTACAACTAGAGTAGGTAAAGAGATCTAGAGACCTAATAGATATTTCCCTTGAGTATATAGACACACTTGTAGCTTGTAACTGTAGTTACCAGCTTATGTCAGACTTTGAAGAACCTTCTGGCACAGATAAAAGTAGTAAAAACAAAGAGTAAACTTCTCATTACTATCTAGGCATCACTGAAGCTCACAGGTAGCCGAAAATTTATAGTTGTTTAGCTTCAAACACATTTTTATGAAAGACATTAAGGAAACTTTTCTTCATTTATGAAGTTTACAGTTGCCTAAAAGCTGAAATTATCAACTGTCATATAAAGACTAAATTAAAATGCCTAAAAACAGAAAATTCTCGCTACTAAGACATTTTAGTTGCAAAATTGCAAGTTAAAAATTTGAAGACACTTCCAGACCAGATCAAACACATTTTCGTTGACTCTCTAGATATTTCTGAAGCTTACAGGTACATAAAATAGAAATTTCTAGCTTCTAAGACATATTACCGACAACATTGTAAATTTGAAAACATTTCCAGACTAGACAAATGGTTGTATAAGATCAAACATACCTTTTTATTCACCTTCTAGACATTTATGAAGCTTACAGGTTGCTAAAAACAGAAAATTACAGCTTCTAAAACATTTTACTGGAAGAATTGCTTATCATTGCAAGTTACAACTTAAAAGACACTTCTAGACGAAGTAAAGAGATCTAGAGGCATAATAGATATTACATAGACATATTTGAAGCTAGAAAATTATTAAAAACTGCAATTTTCCAGCTTCTGTGAGACTTTGAAGACCTTTCTAGTACATACAAAAATATAAAAAAACTTCTAGACATTTTTGAAGCTAGCAAACACCTAAAGAGTGTAACCTAGAAACTAGTAGAATTGTGTGTCCTAATACAAAGAGGTGTGAAACTTAAACTCATCCCCTGATGATCCTAAAAACAATTTCAAACCTTCCTAATTCTCCATGACCAACAACAGTATATCCTCCATAACGGTATGTTTGTGATTGGGATAAAAAAAGTACTTAAGTATATTATAAAGACCCATGACTTGCGCAATTAGAACAAAGAAACCGAACACTACGTTAAATAGCATTTGCTATGACCCATAAACCTTTGGAGCCTTATGAATCATCTTGGGCACCTTGGCTTTGGTGATATGAAACAGGGCAATCAGTCGTTCGAGGGACTTTGAAAGGATCCTCTTCGTCGGTATTATATAGTACTTGAGGCCCATTTGCTTGCGTTGAGCGTATTTTTCGGCGTTGATGAGGAGAGCGTAGTATTTTAGGAACGTCGAGTCTTCCGATAAAGGTTTCCTGATCGGTTCCGGCAATGCGAAGCCTATTTTGATCAGGCTTTCACCCACGTTGATGAGAGCCCGTTTGGTTTGCTTCTTTTTCTATAGGATGAAAGAGAATCTCAACATTGTATAATGAAATTTAATTAAAAATGTCTTAAACGTGAAACTAGTTGTTTTTAGGCCATTTACTTTATGGTAGTTCCAATGAATCACTATAAAAAAATCTAATTTACTTTAATTAATATATAATTTTGTTGATTTTACTGTAAAATAGTACAAAATGATTCAACCAACTAAATAAACATTTTTTTAAATTAAATTTCAAATAAATAGTAACAGTAACTACTAGTGCCATCTTTAAGAGAGTGGCTAAATTAAAGTAAAAAATTGAGTCTTTAGATATTATATATAATAAATTGAAACCTACTTAAAAGTATAACAGAATAAACATAGAGTGGGGTGGCTAGTATAAAAATTTGTGGAAATTCATACAAAAGATCAAATTTAACAAAAATTCAGAAAAATAAAGGTGTATGTAGGATATAAGAGCAATACCCTAAAAAAAAATTGAATAAAGCAATTTATTTTTTAATTATCAACAAACCTATTATATTTTTTTAAGGACCACTTGCTGATTTTAGGCTGTAGATTTATATGACAGATTAGCAAACTGTAAGCAGTCCAAACAAAAAGTTGTTACTCTCACTTTACTCAGAGGTGAATATAACAGCCCCAAAATATTATATTCTTTAAATTTACTGTAGAATAAGTCAGTAGTTCAAATGTACGAAGTATTAAATTCAATTTAAATTGCTAGAAATTTAAATTCAAATAGTCTAAAATGAAAAAGAAGCTAATTTATGCATTAATTGACATTTATTTTAAGTGCATAACAATATATTTTTTAAATTTGCTGTAAAATGAGTCAGTTATGAAGCTAAATTTATGTTTTTATTAACATTGGAGTAGTTCAAATGAATCACTACTAAAAATCCCTAAATAGCAATAATCAGAATGTTCAGAGTTAAAAAAAGTATGTAATTAAATTAACTTACATCTCTAACAGTTTGCATTAAAAGCACTTGACACTGCACATAGTCCTTCTCCTTAGAAATAGGAATAAAAGTAACATCCTGGCCTGCCACGATGGATTGCAACCAATTCGTTCCAAATCCAATCACATTTACACCAGATATTTTAACTGGCAATTCTCCAGATGGAATTAGAGGTAGAGGAACCAAGGGTTTGTGCTCTATGATAAGTACACCATTGGGATGTATACCTTTGACGCAGCCTTCCAACTGGCGTTTTTCTTTGATAAAATGATTAGGAATATCGGACGGTTTTCGAAATCTACTGAACTAGAATTATAATACACTGTCTTAAATGTTGGCATACACAAATTATAGTAATAAATAATAATGTCTTAACTTATAGTAACATTAGAGACAATTACAATTCAAAAAATAATATGATACAACATAAAATACTCACTGGTCTAACTCTTCGTAAAGCAACTGTCAATCCAAATAAAGCCAAAGAATAGCAGGTAATCTGTAAATAAAACAACATTCTTAAATATTAGATCATCAACAACAATAACATAAAAGTTTAAAATTACACACCTGCATTCCTCTATTATCCTTTTCCATATAATCTGTAACATTATTAACAGTCCTTGTAACTCTCTCCATTTGGGACGTTATTTATTTATACGACTGCTTATTTAATTCAGCATTATATAAATGTATAACGAGTTGAAAATTTTAAAATATTTTGGCGATCTTGAAGACTTGAAGTTCGCTCTAGGTCAGGTCACGAATGATGTCAAATATGTCAAACAAACTGGAGCGAAAACGAAATTCAACGAGACCTAGTAGGTAGGCAACACTTTTAACAAGTACTATTTTTCGAATTAAATACATTTTACTATTCTTTTTTTATAATTAATGCAGTTTTTAAAAATGTACACCCCAATATTTTAGAATTATAATTAAATTTACTTATATTCTCAGTTATATAGGCAACATTTTTAGGGATTTTAACATTTCCCCTAAAAAACTAGTAAATTAGAAATTGCCTTTAAATGTTGGCTAAAATCAAATGATTGTTTATCATTTTATTTAAAACTATTGAAAATATCAAAAAGATAAAAATAGACCTGCAAATAATTGTAATAAAAATTTAAAATTAATATATCATGCATCTGCGAGCACGTGCTGTTATAAAATTTGTACATTGTTGCCAGTTCGTAACAATTATATTTAAATTGGGATTCAAAATATCTGATTTTTTCAATTGATTGTTAGTAATTAATTGTTAGGAGTCAGCGAATTAGAAGACTGGCGCCGCAGAAGCTAATGGTACCACACCACATACTTTGATTACTATACGGTGCAAGAGAGACGTGCGACACTCCCAATATAGGGCGCGGCCATTTTGATACAATTACTACTAGGTTAGGCAACACATTTTTCCAAAATGTTAAACTGGTAGCCTACATCTTGGTATTTTGAAATTTTAATGAATGCAACAAATGTAGAAGAAAGGTTTATTTATTTTAAATAATGTACAAGAAACTTCTTTGAAGTAAATTTATAATTGCGAGTGCATCTTGAAATAGAGGTGAGTGGTTTTAAATTATTTATAAAGCTGTGCATATGATTTTACCTTAATATTATGATATTTTTCGGCAGTCCCATGCCCATGAACAAACATTTTATTTTTGTAATGTAATAAAAATATTTGAGGCTAAACAATCTAATAATATATTTTGCATTTTTTCAGCTGTAAATATGGTACAAAACTATAAAATAAAAATAAAGAAATGTGAGATTAAAGAAGCTCTAACTAAAAGGTATTACCAGAGGAATATACTCTTGCAGGCAAGCTGTAAAAGATAGTTAATTGTTATCTTATAATTTATCTAAGACACACATTGAATTTGTATAACAGTTATTTTTTTTTAATTAGTTATATATAGTTGTTAAATTTTTAACTAAAACAGATGTATTGTTCATCTACAAATGAGTCTTCTATCACTTGTTACACAGTAAGAAATTGCTGAATATTTTCTATTTTCTATTCAATAAAATACCCTATGGGTGTGTTACCACCTCCACTAATATTCTCGTTTTCAAAGATTACACAAGCTTGTTAATTGTATTAACATTAGATTGCATGCTAGTGTAGTAGTGTACACATTCAAAATTCTTGCATATGTCCCTACTTTCTGCTTCTATAGCAACCGATGGTCTAGCTGTGCTTTTCTTAGTCCGTCGACTTAAAATATTGTAAAAAGAATGTCGACATATGGTGGCTCTAAAAGACGTTTGTGTTACTTTTATGATTCCTGTGTATGCCTAACGTACAAAATCAATGTACCTGGATCAGTGGTACTTTTCCTTCTCAGAAATTTCCATTTATCCGAAATTGTTACACAGTTTACTGTACCAAATAAAAAAATTAAATATTACAGGACAGGTCATTTTCTAACTGTTCCAGATAAACTATTTAGCAGAGGGGACTATTTATTTTCTTATTGAGGCAGTGGGCTACCTCTACTTTCAGCTGTGTAGATAAGCCAGATGTAGTAAACCTCTGCCTACCTCTTCTTTCAGGTGTGTAGATGAGCCAGATGTAGTAAACGTGAAATAAATAAAAACAATTATTATAATATAAACGTTTCAAAAAGTAAATAATATTACTTACATGTTTATTTATATTATTTCGTTTGATTTAAAACTGCTCCTATCTATTGAAGTAAATACTTCAATTTTCTTGGTATTTGCCTTCTACAAAGAATTGCTTAGTGATTGATCACATACCTTTTTACATAAGAGCAATAAACATTTTCCTCAAAATGCTGAGAACAGACATAACAAAGTTTAGCTAAAAATAATTTCTAAACAATTTGATTAATGGTTTGTAAACACTGTTCAAGTTAAGTATTCTAAATTCTTAGGAGACCTGAAAAATAAAAAGTATTTAGAATACAGCAATAGAAACATAATTAAAGTAGTTACTGTTACTTATAAATGAAAAGATTTAACGTAAAATCACCAAGTAAAGCAAGGTTTTCAAGATATTCATCATTTATTAAAGGTTTTGTAAAGTGTAGGTTCGTAAATAATATCTTTGGGGACTAACTTTGGGTAAATATTATAACATAACCACTAAAACTATTGCACCAAGATGTAGGCAACACATAATAAGTGTTCAAAATGGCGGAGTTTTCTATCTCCTTTTAAAATGCACTCAGAAAGCTGATTAGTGTGCGACCATTCTCCGTAAAGTATGAGAAAATCGAAGTATGTGTACCACACCCGTCGCAGCACAACAGAGAAAACGGAAACACTTGAATTTTAATCGAGCGACCGCAAGCAAGGTGGACATTTATGTCCGTTATAGACATTGTTTATTTTGTTCCTTCATTGGTTACACTTTAAACATTGTTTTCAAGAGATTTAATAAACCCTTATAAAACCTGTTCCCACGTATTTTGTGAAGTGGCTATACAAATTCAGGGAACCCCAAAACTAAAGAAATTATCGAGAAATCAAGAAAAAAGACAAGAATTATTAGGTTCATTCATTCGTTCCATTGGTGTACGAATGAACTACACCAACGGACACTAAATCTTTCGTTTGGCCTGATGTAAAATCTACTTCCTGTCGGCGATGTGGTGTACACTGGTGGATATTTTCTCCACCAGCTATTTATTAGGACTGAATTACACTCGATATGTGTACAAGGAATAAGGAGGAAGTAAACTAGGATAAATAAGGTGGTGTGACTGGTGTAATTTATACTGATGGGCATTTCACCAACAGCGAACGAAAGAACCTATTGTCTTGTTTCTCTCGTTGTCTAAAATGTCTATAGCTTCTCCAAATCGCTACGTTTTTCGAATTACGGTATATTCTTTGCTGTTTCAACAATCTGGCAGCGTTGTTGCTCGCTTATGTATGTCGGTTAACGCAACGTTTGACAGCTGACTTAAACGATTCATGAATTGTTATGTTGGCATTGTTGGTAGCATTGATTAAAAAGTAGTCGCCATTATTCCGATTATTGTGAATGTTGGAAGTGAAAAATAATCAAAATAATAATTAAAATTGAACGTAAGTACAGATTAGATGCGTAATTAATATCCAGTATCACGATTCGCCATAAATAAAGCAGCAATTATTCGATCGGGTTTAGTCTAAGGTATCTATTAGCATTTTTCATCTGATTTTGACATTTGTGTTCTGATTTTCTGCGAAATTGAATTTCTTGTCTGATTTTATTTTCTGCGAGGTTAAATATTTTATATTTTAGATTTGAAATGAACGCGGATCCCCGTAGACCGGAAAAGGTTCAAAGGTACGTTCCTAAGACTGGAAATGGAACTGGACAGGAAGATTTAACCCCTGATTATATGAATATCTTGGGTAAGTGTACGAATCTATTTATAGGTTAATTCTGCTAATTCGCTATAATTTAAAATATTACACAAAGTCTCTACGTACTGTTTGTGTTGGTATTTTGCGTATTTTGAATAGATTATGCTGTTAAATAAGGCGTAAAAGGTTTAGTAAGTGTAGTGATTGTGTACGAAATTATAAGCAGTCAAAATTAATATTGTCTTGTGACATTTAGGGCTAATGAGGTAGATAATTTGACAAACAGGTATAAGATAATAAAATGTGAATCACATTATTTTTATTTTGTGTATCAAATATCTTAAACTGCCTCAAGTTAAGATTTTACATGGTAAAAAGTTTCATTTGTGTACAGTGTGTTCCAAAGTACCACGGCAAATATATCTTTGATTAAAATAATTTATATTTTATTTGTAATACCTAAGCATTGGCTGATTTTAATGTATCTACAAGAACATGGAGGTAGGGCAATTTGTGTCGAGATATTGAGATCAAACGATATATGGATGTATTTTCCTATAAATATGAAAATCACATAAATAGATACTCCCTTGGAAGACTCTTGTATCAATAGGGATCTTGGAAGAACATGTATCATGAAACCTTACTTGCTGTTTGCAATAATTGTTTAAATAGTTATAAAACCAATTAAACACAGTCCTAACAATACCATATTATAAAAGCTTATCAGTAGAAGTTCTCTATTAATTGTCTCAAAAGCTCTTTTAAAATCTTAAAATAGCATACTTATTATTTTCCGTTTCACTTTTTATTTTACATAATATCACTTGTAATGCTGTTTGACAAGAATATTTTTATCTGAAATTAGATTGGTGTGATTAAAATATCATTAGATTCAATTTGTTCAACAAGTTACTTGTTGCCAGCTCAATAACTTACTTAATAGGTGGTAAGGTATTTAATAATAATATTTATTAATGCCAGGAACAATATTATACAGAAAAAAATACATATAAAATTGTATGGTATAAGTCAGAAGCCAGGATAATCTGTACTAGTTTGATGACCTACAAAGTGCACACTGGGGTGACTTAAAAATGAATATAGTGGTGCATTTGCTAAGAAATATGGGGAAACCCAGCAAAACCATATTACCATTGAATACTAGTATAGATTTCTGTTGATTTCACAAATTAGTTACAAATAACAATCACTTAGTTTACATCATCTAAGCTGTAAGGCTCAAAAGAAATCAAAATTTGTTATACCTTATTTTTGAAAGCTGATAGGCTCTTAGTATTTTTTAAAAGATCAGGAAGCATATTATAAAATTGCAAACATTTGTTACAGCATCCCTTTTCCAGTAGGGTAGTTCTGTGTGTCAGTAGACAAAAATTATTTCTAAACCTTGTATTGTGAAGGTGGTCTGCTATATATTCATTGAATATACTTTTATTTTTTTATACAAACATAATATGTACACTCATATGCATAACTAGCATATACTGTCAACACATTTAGATTTTTGTAAGCTTTAGATTAGCCAATATTTGAATTGCTCTTTTTTGTATCACAAAGACTTCTTGACAGTGTGAACCTCCCCAAAAAATAATTCCATAGCACATTGAGGAATAGAATATACCATAATATACTGATCTAAAATAAAAATGATCTACAACTTTTTTAACTTGTTTCAATGCAACGCAAGCTCTGCTGAGCCTTCCACAAAGTGAATGTAGATGTTCCACCCAAGTTAGATGCTCATCAATTATTACGCCGGGAAATTTTACGGGTGTGAAGTTATCCACATCCACAAATGTACACTGAGAAAAATATAACTCTATCGTAATAGTCATATAACTTGGTTCAAATTACCTGTAGAGGCTTTTCATTTGTAGATTTCAATTGGGGAGGTTTCAATACACAGCAACCATACCCGCAATTAACTTTTGCTTTGTCTCAGGGGGTGCAATTGGGGGTGAAATTTAAAAAAAATCATAGAAGCCACAAATGGCTTTGTACACCTTTCTGCTTGGGATATGTTATGTAGTTTACTCTTTTCTTCATCCCTGATACCATGCTGGAGTTTGTCGAGCCATCTGAGGGGGTGCAATTGGGGATGAAATTAAAAAAAAAACATAAAAGCCACAAATAGCTTTGTACACCTTTCTGCTTGGGATATGTTATGTAATTTTCTCTTTTTTTCATCCATGATAGCATGCTGGAGTTTGTTGAGCCGTCTGAGGGGGTACAATTGGGGGTGAAATAAAAAAAATCATAGAAGCCACAAATGGCTTTGTACACCTTTCTGCAAGCGATATGTTATGTAGTTTGCTCTTTTCTTCATCCCAGATACCATGCTGGAGTTTGTCGAGTCGTCTGAGGGAGTGCAATTGGGGATGACATTTAAAAAAAAATGATAGACGCCACAAATGGATTTGTACACCTTTCTGCTTGCGATATGTTATGTAATTTGCTCTTTTCTTTCTCCCAGATACCATGCTGGAGTTTGTCGAGCCGTCTGAGGGGGTGCAATTGGGGATGAAATTAAAAAAAAAAACATAAAAGCCACAAATAGCTTTGTACACCTTTCTGCTTGGGATATGTTATGTAATTTTCTCTTTTTTTCATCCATGATAGCATGCTGGAGTTTGTCGAGCCGTCTGAGGAGGTGGAATAAAAAAAATCAGAAGCCACAAATGGCTTTGTACACCTTTCTGCAAGCGATATGTTATGTAGTTTGCTCTTTTCTTCATCCTAGATACCATGCAGGAGTTTGTCGAGTCGTCTGAGGGAGTGCAATTGGGGATGAAATTTAAAAAAAAATGATAGACGCCACAAATGGATTTGTACACCTTTCTGCTTGCGATATGTTATGTAATTTGCTCTTTTATTTCTCCCAGATACCTTGCTGGAGTTTGTCGAGCCGTCTGAGGGGGTGCAATTGGGGATGAAATTAAAAAAAAATCACAGAAGCCACAAATGGCTTTGTACACCTTTTTACTTGAGATATGTTATGAAGATAGCTATTTTCTTCATGCCTGATACCATGCTGGAGTGTCGAGCCGTCTGAGGGGGTTCAATTGGGGGTGAAATTAAACAAAAAATCATAGAAGCCACAACTGGCTTTGTACACCTTTCTACTTGGGATATGTTATGTAGTTTGCTCTTTTCTTCATCCCTGATAGCATGCTGGAGTTTGTCGAGCCGTCTAAGGGGGTGCAATTGGGGATGAAATTAAAAAAAAATCACAGAAGCCACAAATGGCTTTGTACACCTTTTTACTTGAGATATGTTATGAAGATAGCTATTTTCTTTATGCCTGATACCATGCTGGAGTCTCGAGCCGTCTGAGGGGGTGCAATTGGGGGTGAAATTAAACAAAAAATCATAGAAGCCACAACTGGCTTTGTACACCTTTCTACTTGGGATATGTTATGTAGTTTGCTCTTTTCTTCATCCCTGATAGCATGCTGGAGTTTGTCGAGCCGTCTGAGGGGGTGCAATTGGGGATGAAATTAAAAAAAATCACAGAAACCACAAATAGCTTTGTACACATTTCTGCTTGCGATATGTTATCTAGTTGGCTCTTTTCTTCATCCCAGATACCGTGTTGGAGTTTTTCGAGCCGTCTGAGGGGTGCAATTGGGGGTGAAATAAAAAAATTAAAGAAGCCACAAATGGCTTTGTACACCTTTCTGCATGCGCTATGATATGTAGTTTGCCCCTTTTCTTCGTTCCAGATACCATGCTGGAGTTTGTCGAGCCGTCTGAGGGGGTGCAATTGGGGGTCAAATTAAACAAAAAATCATAGAAGCCACAAATGGCTTTGTACACCTTTCTGCTTTGGATATGTTATGTAGTTTGCTCTTTTCTTCATCCCTGATAGCATGCTGGAGTTTGTCGAGCCGTCTGAGGGGGTGCAATTGGGGATGAAATTAAAAAAAATCACAGAAACCACAAATAGCTTTGTACACATTTCTGCTTGCGATATGTTATCTAGTTGGCTCTTTTCTTCATCCCAGATACCGTGTTGGAGTTTGTCGAGCCGTCTGAGGGGTGCAATTGGGGGTGAAATAAAAAAATTAAAGAAGCCACAAATGGCTTTGTACACCTTTCTGCATGCGCTATGATATGTAGTTTGCCCTTTTTCTTCGTTCCAGATACCATGCTGGAGTTTGTCGAGCCGTCTGAGGGGGTGCAATTGGGGGTCAAATTAAACAAAAAATCATAGAAGCCACAAATGGCTTTGTACACCTTTCTGCTTGGGATATGTTATGTAGTTTGCTCTTTTCTTCATCCCTGATAGCATGCTGGAGTTTGTCGAGCCGTCTGAGGGGGTGCAATTGGGGATCAAATTAAAAAAAAAATCACAGAAGCCACAAATGGCTTTGTACACCTTTTTACTTGAGATATGTTATGAAGATAGCTATTTTCTTTATGCCTGATACCATGCTGGAGTTTGTCGAGCCGTATGAGGGGGTGCAATTGGGGGTGAAATTAAACAAAAAATCATAGAAGCCACTACTGGCTTTGCACACCTTTCTGCTTGGGATATGTTATGTAGTTTGCTCTTTTCTTCATCCCTGATAGCATGCTGGAGTTTGTCGAGCCGTCTGAGGGGGTGCAATTGGGGGTGAAATTAAACAAAAAATCATAGAAGCCACAACTGGCTTTGTACACCTTTCTGCTTGGGATATGTTATGTAGTTTGCTCTTTTCTTCATCCCTGATAGCATGCTGGAGTTTGTCGAGCCGTCTGAAGGGGTGCAATTGGGGATGAAATTAAAAAAATCACAGAAGCCACAAATGGCTTTGTACACCTTTTTACTTGAGATATGTTATGAAGATAGCTATTTTCTTTATGCCTGATACCATGCTGGAGTTTGTCGAGCCGTCTGAGGGGGTGCAATTGGGGGTGAAATTAAACAAAAAATCATAGAAGCCACAAATGGCTTTGTACACCTTTCTGCTTGGGATATGTTATGTGATATATTTTAAATTTCGGAAAACTTATATAAGAACATATTGTCCATATTTCTATTATTTCAGCTCAGAATCACTTCTCTTTTTCCGGATGTAATATTTTTTATTTCCACAGCTTAATGATTTGGAATTTAAAAAAAAAAACATAAAATCGAGAAGGCCCCTCTTAATTTTGACAAAAAGGAAAAACATAAAATTATCAAAAAAGATCTTTATGAAGAAATCTTTATGAAGAAAAAAACCAACTAGATAATATATCACAAGCAGAAAGGTGTACAAAGTCATTGGTGGCTTCTATGGTTTTTTTTATTTCACCCCCAATTGCACCCCCTCAGACGGCTCGACAAACTCCAGCATGGTATCTGGAATGAAGAAAGGGGCAAACTACATATCATATCGCATGCAGAAAGGTGTACAAAGCCATTTGTGGCTTCTTTAATTTTTTTTTTTACCCCCAATTGCACCCCCTCAGACGGCTCGACAAACTCCAGCATGCTATCAGGGATGAAGAAAAGAGCAAACTACATAACATATCCCAAGCAGAAAGGTGTATAAAGCCATTTGTGGCTTCTATGATTTTTTGTTTAATTTCACCCCCAATTGCACCCCCTCAGACGGCTCGACAAACTCCAGCATGGTATTAGGCATAAAGAAAATAGCTATCTTCATAACATATCTCAAGTAAAAAGGTGTACAAAGCCATTTGTGGCTTCTGTGATTTTTTGTTTAATTTCATCCCCAATTGCACCCCCTCAGACGGCTCGACAAACTCCAGCATGCTATCAGGGATGAAGAAAAGAGCAAACTACTTAACATATCCCAAGCAAAAAGGTGTACAAAGCCATTTATGGCTTCTATGATTTTTTGTTTAATTTGACCCCCAATTGCACCCCTTCAGACGGCTCGACAAACTCCAGCATGGTATTAGGCATAAAGAAAATAGCTATCTTCATAACATATCTCAAGTAAAAAGGTGTACAAAGCCATTTGTGGCTTCTGTGATTTTTTGTTTAATTTCATCCCCAATTGCACCCCCTCAGACGGCTCGACAAACTCCAGCATGCTATCAGGGATGAAGAAAAGAGCAAACTACTTAACATATCCCAAGCAAAAAGGTGTACAAAGCCATTTATGGCTTCTATGATTTTTTGTTTAATTTGACCCCCAATTGCACCCCTTCAGACGGCTCGACAAACTCCAGCATGGTATTAGGCATAAAGAAAATAGCTATCTTCATAACATATCTCAAGTAAAAAGGTGTACAAAGCCATTTGTGGCTTCTGTGATTTTTTTTTAATTTCATCTTCAATTGCACCCCCTCAGACGGCTCGACAAACTCCAGCATGCTATCAGGGATGAAGAAAAGAGCAAACTACATAACATATCCCAAGCAGAAAGGTGTACAAAGCCAGTTGTGGCTTCTATGATTTTTTGTTTAATTTCACTCCCAATTGCACCCCCTCAGACGGCTCGACAAACTCCAGCATGGTATCAGGCATAAAGAAAATAGCTATCTTCATAACATATCTCAAGTAAAAAGGTGTACAAAGCCATTTGTGGCTTCTGTGATTTTTTTTTAATTTCATCCCCAATTGCACCCCCTCAGACGGCTCGTCAAACTCCAGCATGCTATCAGGGATGAAGAAAAGAGCAAACTACATAACATATCCCAAGCAGAAAGGTGTACAAAGCCAGTTGTGGCTTCTATGATTTTTTGTTTAATTTCACTCCCAATTGCACCCCCTCAGACGGCTCGACAAACTCCAGCATGGTATCAGGCATAAAGAAAATAGCTATCTTCATAACATATCTCAAGTAAAAAGGTGTACAAAGCCATTTGTGGCTTCTGTGATTTTTTTTTAATTTCATCCCCAATTGCACCCCCTCAGACGGCTCGTCAAACTCCAGCATGCTATCAGGGATGAAGAAAAGAGCAAACTACATAACATATCCCAAGCAGAAAGGTGTACAAAGCCAGTTGTGGCTTCTATGATTTTTTGTTTAATTTCACCCCCAATTGCACCCCCTCAGACAGCTCGACAAACTCCAGCATGGTATCAGGCATAAAGAAAATAGCTATCTTCATAACATATCTCAAGTAAAAAGGTGTACAAAGCCATTTGTGGCTTCTGTGATTTTTTTTTTAATTTCATCCCCAATTGCACCCCCTCAGACGGCTCGTCAAACTCCAGCATGCTATCAGGGATGAAGAAAAGAGCAAACTACATAACATATCCCAAGCAGAAAGGTGTACAAAGCCAGTTGTGGCTTCTATGATTTTTTGTTTAATTTCACTCCCAATTGCACCCCCTCAGACGGCTCGACAAACTCCAGCATGGTATCAGGCATAAAGAAAATAGCTATCTTCATAACATATCTCAAGTAAAAAGGTGTACAAAGCCATTTGTGGCTTCTGTGATTTTTTTTTAATTTCATCCCCAATTGCACCCCCTCAGACGGCTCGTCAAACTCCAGCATGCTATCAGGGATGAAGAAAAGAGCAAACTACATAACATATCCCAAGCAGAAAGGTGTACAAAGCCAGTTGTGGCTTCTATGATTTTTTGTTTAATTTCACCCCCAATTGCACCCCCTCAGACAGCTCGACAAACTCCAGCATGGTATCAGGCATAAAGAAAATAGCTATCTTCATAACATATCTCAAGTAAAAAGGTGTACAAAGCCATTTGTGGCTTCTGTGATTTTTTTTTTAATTTCATCCCCAATTGCACCCCCTCAGACGGCTCGTCAAACTCCAGCATGCTATCAGGGATGAAGAAAAGAGCAAACTACATAACATATCCCAAGCAGAAAGGTGTACAAAGCCAGTTGTGGCTTCTATGATTTTTTGTTTAATTTCACCCCCAATTGCACCCCCTCAGACAGCTCGACAAACTCCAGCATGGTATCAGGCATAAAGAAAATAGCTATCTTCATAACATATCTCAAGTAAAAAGGTGTACAAAGCCATTTGTGGCTTCTGTGATTTTTTTTTTAATTTCATCCCCAATTGCACCCCCTCAGACAGCTCGACAAACTCCAGCATGGTATCAGGCATAAAGAAAATAGCTATCTTCATAACATATCTCAAGTAAAAAGGTGTACAAAGCCATTTGTGGCTTCTGTGATTTTTTTTTTTAATTTCATCCCCAATTGCACCCCCTCAGACGGCTCGACAAACTCCAGCATGGTATCTGGGAGAAAGAAAAGAGCAAATTACATAACATATCGCAAGCAGAAAGGTGTACAAATCCATTTGTGGCGTCTATGATTTTTTTTTAATTTCATCCCCAATTGCACTCCCTCAGACGACTCGACAAACACCAGCATGGTATCTGGGATGAAGAAAAGAGCAAACTACATAACATATCGCTTGCAGAAAGGTGTACAAAGTCATTTGTGGCTTCTATGATTTTTTTTATTTCACCCCCAATTGCACCCCCTCAGACGGCTCGACAAACTCCAGCATGCTATCATGGATGAAAAAAAGAGAAAATTACATAATATATCCCAAGCAGAAAGGTGTACAAAGCTATTTGTGGCTTTTATGTTTTTTTTTAATTTCATCCCCAATTGCACCCCCTCAGACGGCTCGACAAACTCCAGCATGGTATCAGGGATGAAGAAAAGAGTAAACTACATAACATATCCCAAGCAGAAAGGTGTACAAAGCCATTTGTGGCTTCTATGATTTTTTTTTAAATTTTACCCCCAATTGCACCCCCTGAGACAAAGCAAAAGTTAATTGCGGGTATGGTTGCTGTGTATTGAAACCTCCCCAATTGAAATCTACAAATGAAAAGTCTCTACAGGTAATTTGAACCAAGTTATATGACTATTACGATAGAGTTATATTTTTCTCTGTGTACATTTGTGGATGTGGATAACTTCACACCCGTGAAATTTTGTAGATTTAGAATATTCCAGTAATCTAGTACATAAGTTAATATCCTCTGGATATTCATTTTTATTGCAACTGTGCTTAAAAAGTGTGCAATTAGTTTTAGATAGATTTAATAATAACGAATTTTCACCAAACCATTTTGAAATTCTCTCTATAGCATTTGAGGTATCTTTTTCAAGTACTTTGTAATAGTTTTTAGATAGTAAGACATTTGTGTCATCAGCATAATTAGTGATATATACTGAATCATTTGTAAAAAAATTTGGTAAATCGTTTAGATATAATACAAATAAAATAGGACTTAATACACTTCCCTGTGGAACACCCAGCATAGTATTTTTTTTTATATTCACTATTGTCATATTTAAAACAAGCCCATTGTGTCCTATTTGAAACATAAGATTGAAACCAGTCATATGCATTACCTCGCACCCCCATTTTGTATAATTTATTAAGAAGTATATGGTGATTCACACAATCAAAAGTGTTTGTTGAATCTAAGAAAACTCCTTGAACAATATTTCCCGAATATAAAAAGTGTAAAATTCTCTCAACAAAATTGAAGATTGCTGTTGTAGTTGTGCACTTTGAAACCCATGCTGCATACTTGTGATAATGTTATTTATTTCTAAAAATGGCAATAGTCTTTTACACATAGCAATTTCAAAAATTTTGGAAAAATAAGACAAAAGACTAATTGGTCTATAATTTTCTACTAGGGAAGGATCTCCTTTTTTGTGAATAGGTATTTATAGGACTAAACTCAGAGTGGGTCAGGTCAAAAAAATTTAAAGACCATAAAAAATGTATTGTTTGGTTAAATATACAGAAAAATTGTAGATTCCAAAAATAAATCTAACTTATTTTTTGGAGACGCCATCCCTTCCACCTTCTTCTAGGAGGATTTTTATAAAAGTCCGTTCTATAAGGTGTATTGTATTGCAAATTAGCCCAAACTTAAATTTTATACATTTTTTTTATGTAAAAAATAAAAAAAGAATTAAAAAAAGCAAAAATCGACTTTTTGTTTAATTTACTTTTTGTTTTTTTTTGCGTTTTCTGAGCAGAGATATTTATAGACATTGATTTACACAAAAAAAGATGGTATTTCCTTTAAAAACGGTGGGTTTAAAAAGTAGAAACGAACTGAGATATAGTCCCTTAAACTTAGCTATTTCTTTTGCCTTGATATCGTTTTATTCTTATTTTTTACAACAAAATTGATTTTTATTCAATAAAATAACTACTTTTAGGAATGTGTAAACCTGTGTTCAATTTATAAACAAAGTCACAACTAATTATTCTTAAAAATTATTTTTTTACGATCTAGAATATTTGTTCTCTTTTTTGCAATAAAAGGTATACTTTTATATTAATTTAAGAATTTTGGAAGTTTATTCAGGTAAAAAAAAATAATTTAACATTGCCACTCAAATATACAAATCAGGTAGCAAGTCCAGACGTCAAAAATTACCAACCTATGTTGCCGTAAAGGTGGTAACCGTAATAATCTTGAATTCGAGAAATTTAGATATTTCGATGTGTCAACTTTGTGGTTCTGAAAATCGGCATTATAAAGTTTCAGGTGTGACTGTTTATAGTCATTTTGAAAGATAATACTTTAATTTTGTGATTCAAATTTTATTCAAGATATTTAAAGATTTGATTAAATATCATAATCTTTTCAACTTATCATTTATTAATCTATTTTTCAATTGTTTATTACTACAGTATATTGCCGTATGTAACTAATGATCATAATTTTATTTTTGTTTTATAAATTGAAATCTTTACTAACGAGGCTCTAGTTATAATAATTAATTGTGTTATTAACCAATTTTAAGTAATGACAAAAAATACGTGTGGCACTCGGGGACTGCCGCGGTAAAGCTATTGCATAGCATTTTTTTATCAACTTATGCAATTATAATTATTTATTTATTTTATTTATGCAGTATTTTTTTTTCTTTGATATTAATTCAAGTTACACTTTTTGAGCTTGGTGACCAATAAGAAAACACATTTTTTTCTTTTATTGAATAAATGAGAAGTTAATATTGTTTAAAATATTTTTATTATCTTACAATACATGTAGGTTATTCAGGAATTTTTATCATTGAAACTATAGGTTTATGGTAACTGAAATAAGAAACATAAGTTTGAGACTTGATATCCTCTAAATATCTGGAAAATACCGCGTCAATGGTGGTTCCATATTTTGTTATGGATTCTAGTGGATTATTCATTTTTAAATTCAATTTTTCCAAAATTGTGTCTAAAAGAGATAGAATCAGTTATGAGCAGTTAGCAGCTGGTCTACACGCATACGTCTAGTCGCACGCACAAAAACACCGTGCCGAAGTCTGCCGAACTGAAACGACGTTAGACGATGCACGGCTTTCAATGCCGCACCGCTGTGCCGGTCGGAGTGGGGGGTGTTAGGTTTTTTTTTTTTTCGTTACGGTCGTTACGGAATTTCTTGATTCGGTCGCCGCGCTCAAAGCCCGTGATAAAAGCTATGCAATAGCTTAAAAAGGAAGGAAAAAATGAAAGCTACAGATGATAATTGAATTGCATAACATTAAATTTGTTAGTAATATCAGTTCTCAGTACTTCATTGTTAACATCTTCACAATAATTTTTCGCTAAATCTTCCCAAAATTTTAACCTAGTTTTTGGTATGATACCATTTGAAGGCTTCTTTTTATCTTTGGAAATTCCGTTAGCAGAATTTTTCTTATTTGGTTCTAAAATACCGTCTTTGATTAATTTCACCTTAAGGAAATTAACTATTTTGTAATCTGGGTTCATAAATGAATTTTTATAAAATAACGCCAATTTTCTCTTTTCTACTTTAACTTTACTGAAATTTTTAACAAATTTACTGAAGCATTTTTGACGTATCTGAAAAATACTAAGGGTTATGGACGTATTTGTTTTCACAAACAATAAAAAGCTTAGTTTTTTTGCAGATACGGCACTTTAACGTAGTATTTGAGGTAGAAAAGAAAGATACGACTATTTTTATAGATCTATTTTAAATAAAATATTGACTTTTCATGCTTAATAACTTAATAATAATGTTGAAAATTGATAATTTAATGTATTATAATCAAAAACTCATTTTTCTTAAAAAAATCAGTTACCACCTTTGTTCTTAGCAGGGCAGTATATTTATTCTCAGTACTATACCTAAGATTTTTGAGAACATTATAACGGACTACCTTTTTATCATTTAAACCATTCTTTTAGCAGCTGTATTCCAAGAATGTTAAGATTAGTCAACACTCATAATGATCTTGAGATATTTAACACCCCATTTCATAAATTGATAAAGCAATTAGAAATTAGATTAGTATTGAGCTTTAATCTTTGATCTTTAATTTTTAATGTTTAATATAAATATTTTATTCAACCTTATTGTCTTTTTAAATCTTTTAAATTTTTTACCTATTTTAGTCTATATGTAATGAATTATACCACGTTTGTATTTCAGCACCATATATATTTCACTACATTTTAATTATAATTTAAATTTGTAAATTATTTCTCAAATGGGCTTGCCCGTAAATAAATTAAATGTTCATTAATTATACAAATTATTTACATTGTTTTATATATCTTCAATAATGTTGATTTCTTCTTCAAGAACAGCTTCTTCTGTAATCTCTGTCATTCGTACATTTTCGCAATAATTAACATCCATGTATTGTTTGCAAAATATTGAACAAGTTATTCCTAACTTTCTACAACCACAGCTTCCGTGGCAACATGTGCCACTTTCTTGACCAAAATATCTGGCGCTGGTGATTCATTTGTACCAATCTCAATCCATTTTTTGATTTTTTTCTGACCCCAGTTGAGAAAATTTAGATGATTCCCGTTTCACTGCTGCATTTGGAAATATGTTCTTAAACCATGGTGTTTGGTAGCATCAAGTGTTGGCTGTAATAGGGCGAGAGCAAATTTTGCACTTTTTTTAAGCCAGGTCTGCACAACATATACGGCCTCTTTTTTTTTTTATCTGGACGGATGACACCACCTCGACCTGCTTTATAAGCTCAGAATTATCTTGGCCCTTGTATACTTACGGTGTTTGAAACTGGCCCTTTGAAAATCTGAGTTGTGCAGACCTGCTGTAAGCAATAGTTGCTTAAGGTCTTGTTTAGCTTCGTCTCATAAAGTGTAGATAAAATGTATTCTGATACAGATCCTATTTCATCATTAGTTGCATTGCCGCCTAAAAACGTGTCCATAAAAGATTTTAAATAAAAACACGAGTAGATAAAGATGTTATGTCACAAAAATATTATTTAGAAAAAAACAAGTTTAAAACTTTACAATTGCATTATGATATATGGCTTATGATACCTTCCTATCAGATGAATAGCCATTATTTATCAAAATTGGAACACAGAACTATTAAATTATTTATTGTTTCGGCCTTTACTTGATGAAAATCCATTTTATCTTGAATGAGTAAAACCAAATTTGTTAGATTTTCACAAAAATTTTATTTAAAAAAAAAATAAAAATTAAAAAATTAAAAACACTACACATGACATGTTTCGAAGTACAACTTCTTTTTCAAATGTGACTAATTAACAATTCGGTGTCCAATATGTATGCCAAGTAATTTAACAAAACAAAGTAATTAAGAAAATACATCAATAACATAACAAAATAAACTGACTATTTAAAGTAAATAAGGGTACTTATGTAATTATGATATCAATCAGATAACAATAAGATAGTAACATTACCGGGATTATCTCACAGAAAACTAGGAAAGAGATTTAATAAGGGTGAGTTATTAATATCTAATTGATTATTTAGTAGGTTATCTGAATTTTTAAATCTATTTATTTCAAGTGTTTCTAAATGGTTTAGTTTAATGCCTTTATTTTCTATTTGTAAAATTTCAAAGTTGTTTGTAAAAGAATGATTTTCAGCTAAAATATGATTTGAGTAAGTAGAATTATTTTTGTTTTTTGTATAGCTATTATAATGTTCGGAATAGCGCTTTTTGAAAGTACGGCCTGTTTGACCAATATACAATTTTGGACAACTACCTCAATTTAATTTATATACCCCCGATTTATTATTAGGATTAATTTTACCCTTATTGTTTTTAATATACTTCCCAAGCGTATTATTGGTTTTAAAAGCTACGTTAATATTTTGGTTTTTTAAATATGATGATACCTTTTCACTAGGAGCTCCTATATATGTAGGAGTCTTATATCTGCAATTTTGATCTTTAATTATGGGATAAATTTGTTGAATAGCATGTTTAAAAAGTTTTTTCTCTAAAATGTTGTCTACTAACTTTGAATTAAAATTATTGTTTACTGCGCTTTGTTTAATGATATTTAATTCTTTTGTTAAGTTCTCTTTGGTAAGGGGGATATTAACTAGTCTATGGATCATACTGTTGTATGATGCCAGCTTTTGTTTGTATGGATGAGATGAACGATTATTTATTGTAATGTCAGTATGTGATGGCTTATGAAATATCCCAAAACTATGACCTTTATTAATTTTAATAATATTTAAGTCTAAAAAATTAATTGAATTATCCTTCTCTGTTTCCATAGTAAATTTAATATTAGGGTGTATAGTATTGATAAAAACTATTAAAAAATGTGACATGCCACATTTATCCACATGTGTCTTCAATTGTAAAATATGTTTATTTATAAATTTGACAAATTTTTGTTTCCTAATGTTGAAAAATGTGGATGTAGTATCGCAGCCGCTGAACGTATGTATAAATCCAAGATATTAACGTTGTTCCGGAAAATTAAAATGTTCCTATCATACAATTTTGATGCTCTTTGGCTTATAATTGGTTTCAAGAAATATATATTTTGATGTTGATCTGATAAAAGTGACAAATCAGTATCATATAGATCGAATAGAAGCAATTCAAAGACGATTTTTAAAACTGCTAAGCCTAAAAACTGATGGCATTTATCCTCTAATAGGTACACCTCACTCTGAATTACTACAAAAGCATAACTTTTTTAGTCTCGAAAGAAGGCATGATTATTATAGTGTAGTAGTAACTTATAAAATTATTAAAAGTATTATTGACTGCCCAACCTTATTAGAAAAGTTTAATATTTGCATTCCCAGAATTTCTCCAGACACCCGAATACTTTTTATATAAATACATCTCACACAAATGTTCTGGAAAATTCTCCGCTCGATACCATGTGTACAGTAACAAATTCTATTGTCAATGAACTTGATATATTTAGTTGCAATTTGTCAGATATAAAATCTCACTTTTTATCTTAGTTAATTTGTTACCTATTACGAAATACAAGTTCTTTTTATGTGCTTAACATTCATATAAAAAATGTGATTTATTAATAATTATATTCTGTCAATTCCTGCTCTGTAATTGGGTTTATGACCTGTAGAGTATTTTATTATAAATAAATAAATAAAATTATAAAAAGTGGTAGAACATGCTTTGTAAATGATCAAACATTTACAAAGGATGAACTTCGCCCATTATTTCTATATTTTGTTTTATTATAAAATATTTATATTTTATTTTGTGTTTTTATAGAAATAATAGACATTATTATTATTATCTACATCTTGGCCAACTATAACTACATTGTTTGATTGGGATGTATTTTCTCTTGCACATTGTATAATTAGAATATACGCTTGTAACGGTTTTATATCAACTTCAGTGAATTTTTGAATCAAATATGATGTAATAAAGTTTTTCTTATTACTCTCATTTGATAAAAAATTGTTGGGTTTTGAGAGAAATTTCAAATCATATTTAATTTGAAAAACTGGGCCAATTTTTTTGATACGGCGCAGTCTTGCTGCACTTTTCGTATCAATATATAAACCACTGGGATAACTATGAAAAACTATAGTGCTATTGACGTAAAAAGTGTGCAACTGATTTATAAATTTTAAATCAAATTAATTTCAAATGTATTTTTCAAACATCCATGTCAAATAAATATAACTTCAATATTTAAGTTTAATTAATTAATTAATAGATTTTTAATTAATTAAATTTCCAATATGATCATACAAATATTTAATTGGTTTAAAATTCTATCATATTTTTATACTTTCGTAAAAATATTGAATATTTATTTACATATTAACTTAAAATACTTTTTTTAATGGATAAACATCAATTTTGTTGTAAAAAAAAAATAAGAACGAAAAAGTGGCAAAGTTCAAGCGGTTATATCTCAATCCAAAAAAACTTTTTTAACCTATTTTGAAAGAATTTTTAATCTACTTGTTTTTATATAAAGCATTGTCTATACCTATCATTGTTCAGAAAACGCAAAATAGTAAAAAAGAAAAACAGATTTTTGCCTTATTGTTAAAAATATATTTTTTAATATTTTTATATAAAAAAAAAATATTTTTTTTAAATAATCTATTTCGATGGGAAATTGCATTCTGTACAACAAAAATCTTGTTAACTATACCGTAAAGTCGTGTGACTTTGACCCGCAAGGGTGACTTTAGCTCAAATCAGTAAATATGTAGTTATTTTTGTTCACAAAAAATTGAACGTCCTATTTTTAAAATAAAACTCGCGCTGGTTGAACTGTAAGGTATTAAAACTACCCAAAACACTTTATTTAAAGACAATTGGACGCTTACGCTTTTTGTAGTATAAACAATTTAACTCATTGCAAAATAATCGAAATTGAAAGGTGATAACATTTGAATGCAACCAACAATACTGTTGTTTGTAATATTTTTTGTTATTAATTTTACCGTAAGCAATAAAAAATATTTTTTTAATGATAAAATGTGTTTTACTATCAACTGTGATGGGTGGCTTTAAACTAGCAAGTAATATACAGAAAACAATGTAAAATGATGGGTGAGTTAAAATCACCCTCTACCTGCGGGTTGCTTTGCACGCCCCTTTTTTATTTTTTATTTGAAACAGACCATTTACGATATTTTTGCTTAATAATTTTTAAAATATAACGGAAGACTAAATTATGGCGAATTTGGATTTGCATTTATTTTACAATTGAAACTAGGTTTAAATTTTGACAGTGAGTCAAAGTCATCTGACTTTATGGTACCTGAGTTTTGCTTAGCTTTCAAGATATAACTAAAAAACTATTCGGGTTGTATTTTCACCCCTATCTCCATTTTTCACCCTCTAATAGCACTGCGATTTTTTCATCTTTAATGACCATTTGAACGATTCATGTGATAAAAACCTGTTATGGTAATACTTCCTTATTGTCCTCTTTTTTTTTTAAACATAATGCACTAGTTCAGTGTGATGTCATTTTGGTTCCACTGACATTTAATTCTAACCAAACTTTTAACAAAAACATTAATAAATTTGACATATACGTTTTTACTGTTTTAAGTTTATTTCTAAATATTGTTTACAGGTCATAAAAAATAGTTGAAAGGTACGTAATTGGTAACTAAACGATTGTATATTTGATGCATGTTATCTACTTACTTTAGAAATATATCTATAAAAGTGAAAAAACGATATAATTTAGGTAAACAAAACAAACAAAACGCACTCAAAAATCTACTGTCACTTTAATTGTCAATGGAACCATAATTACATCATCACTGAACTAGCGCATAGCCTATACTATTAACAACAGTATTATTTTTATAATTTTGCCCATCAACGTCATTGGAATTATTTTTAAATAACTTGTATGCAGAATCTCTCTTTAGTTAGTTGTCTAATTTAATCATCATACCAGGGCAGATCCTTTTCATAAAAAGTTACTGTTTTTAAAGGTGCAATATCATTTAAAATGTTTTTATAATTCTGTTTATTATTATAAATTCTATATCATTGTACACATTTAGCTGTAGGTAATATAGTATTTGGGTCCCGTATTGAGTGTGAGTGGGTATGACACAAAAGTAGTTAATACCGAAAAAATAAATAATGTCATTTTCCGTAGGTCAGCACCAGCAGACCACGGGAAACATGACTGAAGCCGTCGACAAGCACGCCGACTCCGCTGTGATCTTAGAACCGAACCTTCAAGTACCCCCAGCCCTTGAAGACGTTCAACAATTGGCCGGCGATGCCGCTCCCGCTCCCAACACTACAAACGTGATACCCACGAGCGCTCAGTACGGCGTGGCCATAATCCCCAACGAACTGTCCTCGGATACCGTCACTCCGCACACCGAAACCGTCACCGACACCACGGCCAAGGTCGACGAAAAAGAACTGCATTCGACTCCGAGCAGAAACGATCGATTCAAAGTGGTGAAGATCGCTAGTTTGGAGCCGTTCAAAAGGGGCCGATGGAAATGCATGGATTACGTGGACGAAGCGCCTCCAGTCGGCGCCGCCAGAGTACCTCTATCCTCCGGAAGCATACAAGTAACGGGCGGGGCTTATATGCAGACGCAAAGCCTTCCGCAACAACAGATACAGCAGATGTTGCTGCAGAGCGGCTTCACCAACGGCACACAATTCTTTACTAACGTCCAGCCGCAAATGATACCGCAAGGCCAGTATTTCTACCCGCAAATGGCGAATCTACAAAACCAAACGATGCAACCAGTGCCAAACAACATACAGGCTCAATTTATCGGAAACCAACCCTATTTTTCGACCAACGTCGTTCAGAACAATCCCAGTTTCACTATCCCGCAAAATTACGCCAACGTCCAATACGTCCCGGCTAATTTAATCCAAAACCAAACCAGTGCTTTCGTCCCCACATCACAACCTGTCCAATTGCCTCCCAGTTTCCAACAAAGCCAATCGTACGCCGGTCAACCGAACGTGTCTCAAACGAACGTCCAACCGGTGATCAACGGTCACACTTTCACGCCCCAAAACGAACAAGTCACCGGCAGTTTACCCACCCAAACCGTAAAGAACGTTATATTAAATTCCAACCAACCGGTGTCCAGCCAAACGCAAGTCTTGCAACAAAACGTGCAGCTGCAAAACAATCAGAACAATGTGATGATGCAACAGCAGTACCAGCAACAATACCAGCAAGCGCAACAACAACAACAACAGCAGCAACAACAACAACAGCAGCAGCAACAGGCGCAATCGCAACCGGTGCAGGTGCAACCGGTTGTGTCCAGTACGCAGGTGGCGCCTGCGCAATCGCAGACTTTCGATCAGAATCTCGCCAATAACGTCTATACGAATCCGCAATTCGCGATGAGCGTTAACAGTCTAACGGTGCTGGATAACAGCGAGAACATGGCCGATTTGACGGACACCAATAGCGGGAATCCCCCTAGCGAGAACGTCGACGATCCCTCCAAGACGAATCCGGTGGTGAACGCGATCGACAACAAAATCGAACAAGCCATGGATCTGGTTAAGAGCCATCTGATGTACACGGTGCGCGAGGAAGTCGAAGTGCTCAAAGAGAAAATAGCCGAATTGATGGAGAGGATACAGCAATTGGAGACTGAAAACAATTTTCTGCGCTCGCAGATACCTAAAAACAATCAGAACATGCCGGCGAATAACAATAATAATAGTAATAACGCGACCGCGTCCCAATTGCCGAACGCTAGTCCTAATAATTTTATTCCTAATGCGGCGAATGCGAACGCTCCCACGCAAGCGCCGGTCGTCCCGCAAGCACAAGCGCCGCAGGCGGCGCTAACGACGACGACGGCGCAAGGCGAGACCGCCGGCTCGCAGCAGTAGTCGTAGTTAAAGTATGTGTGTGCGTGTGTGAAACGAATCATCGATCGTCTCGCGATATTATTATCATTATTATTATTGGTCATATCATTTTTCCTAATGATCCGATATTGTTTGTTTAATTAAATGATTCTCTCGCGGTAAGTTATATATAATAATATATATGTACGTTTGTGTAGGGATGTGTATAATTGAAAGAAATATGTCGACTAACTAAAAGAATTAATAAAAAAAATTATAAATAAAAAGTCTGAGGTAAGTTGCTACAGTTTGTGATTATGGTGGATGCCTGAAAAGCGCCAGCTAGTTTTTTTCGTCCATCAGATTAAGAAAAAATCAGTTCTTGTGGTGCAATAAAAGACATGAAAATGACATAATCATTTTTTAACATTAATCAAAGGAAAATGGTTGTAAAAAATGGGAAATATGGCTGCTAATCACTCAATAGATTGTTCAATGAACAAGTTCGAACATTTAAACTATCAGGAGCCCAATTCTTGAAATTATAAGAATTATTTTTTCAGACAATTTATTCTCAAAAAAAAGTGTATTTTGAGAACCATCAGTTCGATTCTTCAATAAGTAAGAATTGCAAAAAGTTACGTTTGTCACAGCTAAATTGACGATAATTTTCAATTTCCTCTACCAAATGATATTAGGAAATAATTTTGAAAGAATATTTTCATATGAAATGTTTCAAGAATACTCATGCTACAAAATCAAGAGAAAATGATGACGTAAGTTTTTTCTGAGAATCGAATCGTATAATTTCAAAAATTGAGTCCCAGCAGGATCCATTTTCTACATTCATTTTCCATCTACTAGCGAATCTTTGAGTGAAAAAAAAACTTGCAAAATTATTATTAATTTAATCAGATAAATTAAACACATTACAGGTTGGCATCTTCATGCAATAAACAACATAAACTGTCACTGTGTACTAAATATCACTGATATCTCTTGAGCAGTTTCAAAAAAATTTATATTTTGGATACCTTCTCCATAGGTTTTTTGTATTAAAAGAGCTCTAGGTGGGCAAAATGCTAAAAACTCACTTATAACATTAAATTTAATGAAATCTTGGACCCTAACTTCATAGGTTGAATTAAACGCCTAAATATATTAATTTTGGATACCATCTTCATAGGTTTTTTATTTTTTAATGGTATGAAACGAGCTCTAGGTGAAGTAAATGCCTATAAATAATGAAATATACTAATTTTGGACACCATCTTTATAGGTTTTTATTTTTTAATGATATGAAACGGGCTCTAGGTGAAATAAATGCCTATAAATAATAAAATATACTAATTTTGGACACCATCTTCATAGGTCCACGATTTTTGGGTATTGAAATGAACTCTAAATAAAAGAAATGCTAAAAAATCCCTTAATACATTAAATTTCATGAAAATATTGGTCACTATCTTCATAGGTTCATATTTTTAATGGTATAAAATGAGCTCTAGGTAAACTAAATGCCTAAAAATAAATAAATATACTAATTTTAATAAAAATCGTGGACATCATCTTCATAGGTTCATATTTTTTAATGGTATTAAATGAGCTCTAGGTAAATTAAATGCTTGAAAATAACTAAATGCAAGAATTTTAATAAAAACTTTGGACACCATCTTCATAGGTCTACGGTTTTTGAGTATTGAATCGAGCTACAGATAGAAGAAGTGCTAAAAAAATCACTTAATAAATTAAATTTAATGAAAATATTGGACACCATCTTCATAGGTTTTTATTTTGTAATGCTATGAACGAAATGCTTAAAAATAACTATAATAATTTTGCTAAAAACTTTGGACACCATCTTCATAGGTCCACGGTTTTTTTGTATATTGCAATGAGCTCTATATAGAAGAAGTGCTTTTAAAAAAATCACTTAATACATTAAATTTAATGAAAATATTTTTCACCATTTTCATAGATTCATATTTTTAATGGTATAAAACGAGCTCTAGGTGAATGAAATGCTTAAAAATAACTAAATATAATAATTTTAATAAAAACTTTGGACACCATCTTCATAGCACCATGGTTTCTTGGTATTGAAACGAGCTCTAGATAGAAGAAATGCTAAAAAAATTAGGTTATTTTTTAATGGTATGAAATGAGCTCTAGGTGAATGAAATGCTTAAAAATAACTACCTATAATAATTTTAATAAAAACTTTGGACACCATCTTCATAGGTCTACATTTTTGGGATATAGATATTTTATATTTTTAATATTATAAAATGAGCTCTAGGTGAACAAAATGCTTAAAAATAACTAAATACACGTACACAAATTTTAATAAAAATCTTCATAGGTTAATTTTTTAGTAGTATAAAACGAGCTCTAGTTGGGCAAAATGCTTAAAAATAACTATAATTTAAAAAAAAATCTTGAATACCATCTTTATAGGTTCATGGTTTTTGAGTATTAAAGGAGCTTTAGCTGGATGAAACGTCAAAAAATCACTTGATATATTAATTTTCATGAAAATGTGGACACCATCTTCATAGGTTCATAATTTTAATGGTATAAAACGAGCTCTAGGTGGATGAAACGTCAAAAAAATCAATTAATACATTAAATTTCATGAAAATCTTGGACACCATCTTAATAGGTTAATATTTTTTGGGCATTTAATGAGCTCAAGGTGGACGAAATGCTAAAAAATCACTTAATACATTACATTTAATGAAAATCTTGGACACCATCCTCATAGGTTTATATTTTTAGCTTTAACAATGGCGTACGTACAGGCACTAACTTCGATATTTTTGAAGAAAAAATAGTACGCCAATGGTTTTTTTTTTTTATAAAAAATAATCTGGCATTTTTATTTCTAGATTCTGTAAAGGCTTAAAAAAAATCCAAGTTGTATAAAACATATTTTATTGTCCAAAGTCTCATTTCTTTATTCACTAATATAGATACTTTTTTTATAATTTTAAATTGCCTAAAGTACCTTCTCCAAATTCGCCATCAGCTCTCCGACTATAATTAAAAATATAAGAGCATTCAGGGTGTTGACACAGTTAATGAGATATTTTAAAAAATTATATAAATGGTGCTAGTATTTATTGGGGAAAGGAAATATTCGTAAAAAAATATTGTTTTCTTCATGTTTTATCCATATTTGATTAACAAGAATTTTAGTTTGTTCGCCCTTCAAAAAAAGTTATGACCAAATTAAAAATTCGTGTCAAATTTGACATTAACATTTGATTGCCCATGGTTTGTCCAACCAAAAATTTCATTTGTCTACCTCCAAAAAGGACAATCCTAATTTCATTCCTTTCAAATTAAATACAACAATCGTTCTACATTCATTATTTTTGTTTGTCCTTCCAAAAGAAATGAAGGGTGGACAAATGAATGCTATCTATTTTTTTATATATATAAAAAGTAACTTCACGGACAAAAAAAACTTAAATACGACGCTTTTCAGGCAACTTCCCTCTACGGTAAAATAAGGATGTTAAAAATGATTAATGGTATGGACATATCGAAAAAGCTACTGGACGAAATTTTCATTAGTATTCATGTAGTACTTCCACAATAATAATTAATTTAATAGAAATAAACTATTAGATAAATACAGTTTTATCACCATTTACACACGCCTTTCGCTAACTATGCTGGCATCTTCACTATGAAAACTTCGATCAATATGCATTGCAACTTCGAATTTTCCATACCCTTAAGACAAGTACTGATATATAACAAAAATATATAAATAAAACAGTAAAATTTGTTAACGTTTTTATTTAAAATATTGTGCGATGCAAAAGTATGGTATACGTCTATTTTTGAAAAATATTTATTGTAAAAAAAAAAAACAACAATTCATCATGACGATCTACCGTAAATATGGCGTTCTCAATAGGGTTACCATGTTCAAAAATACAATTTCTTGGCATACCTAGTAAAAATTTCGGATATTTCTTTAAACATCCGGACATTTCTTTAAAAGTCCGAATATTTTTTAAATAATCCGGACAAGATAATAAAATCCAACCAATAATTGCTAAGTTTTATTAAAAAAAGTAACCCATCAAAAATTGGTAAAGGTCAAAAGAACTGTTTATACAAGATTTTAACAATTATAATTCCCGGTGAATTCCGGACACGTCCGGACTCTTCCTGACATCTGGTAACCCTAGTTGTCGACAGCGTTGATGAGAGATGTCTCATTTTTATTTTGTTTTTTTTTTTTTTAATTAAACTAAAGTTAGAGCATATTTTTGAATTCTTGACAAAAATCCAATTCTAATCTAAACTTTATCAAGATTCACTTAATTAAATTTCTATTTACACATGGTCTTGATAAGAGGCAAATTTACGTAACATCTCGGCTAACGTTGCGTTAAACTTAGAATGTGACATTCAAAAGGGTAGATCACAGTATATCGCTAAAATTATTGTATTCTATACTTTTGTATCGCTGTAAAAATTAATGACGTTTTAATTTGCTATACTAATAGCAACACACACTACGTCATCTTCACTGCCATTGCTAAACTTTGATTGGAGCTTTCGACATTATGACTTTACTATTGTTGGTGCTGACCAATTTTTGGAACTGAATCAAATCAATGTCGTCTTTCAGTATTTACAGAATGTATGGTCTTTGTTTTTTTTTTTTTTTTCTAGTTTAGATAATAATGTAATGAATTTATTATTTAAGACACATCAATGCCTTGGTATATTTTTCTGCCGAACTGAGAAAATTTACTGGAATCTCTGCGGCTTTTTTTTTTTTTGAATGTTTTTCTCGTTTCTTGAGTTATATTAACGATTTCGTATTTTGGTGGATACTTCTGATTTAAAGCGCATCAACTTTACGCAAATCGTTACCGACGTGACTAATTTCACGTTACATTTGAGTTGATGAAGTACTGTATCCATTATTTAAACAATAATCTTTATAATTATTGACAAACATATTTGATACTATAAGGTGATACATTAGTGTAAAAAATGTCAATATCTCCGGAACTATTATTAGATATTTTACATAACACATATTGCCAGTAGTAACTGGCTTTCCCATTTTTAATTTTGGTCCATCAAGGAATCGGGAGGTGTTACTAGTTTTTATAGTAAATTTTCAACATAAAAACTAGCATTTATCGAAAACAATCCAATCAAAAACTCAATTTTATAGGTTAAATGCACAAAAACAACGAATTGTCTTGAAAATATTAACGTTGCCACGTTGTTAATTAAATTACAAGTTTCATGATTATTTTTATTTGATTATTATATTTTTTTGTTAATTTTAAAAAGTTTAATTTACTTAATGGACACCATCCTCATAATTTGATTTTTAGTGGCATAAAATAGGCTTTAGGTGGAGGAAATGATTAAAAATACTTAATATACTAAATTTAATGAAAATCTTTGACACCATCTCCATAGGTTATTGTTTTTAGTGTTATAAAACGAGCTCTACGTGGATAAAATACTTAAAAATTACTTTATATTTAATGAAAATCTTGGACACCATCTTCATAGTTTCATTTTTAATGGCATAAAACGAGCTCTAGGTGAACGAAATGCCACCATATATAGTCTTAAGTTTTTTCGGGAATTAAAGGAGCTTTAAGAGAACAAAATGCTAAAAAATCACTTAATACATTAAATTTAATAAAAATCACCTTCTTCATAGTTTTATAATTTTAACACTATAAAACGGCTCTAGGTAAACGAAATACTTAAAAATAACAAAGTACAAAAATTTTAATAAAAATCTTAGACAGAATCGTCATAGATTAATTTTTTAGTGGTATAAATTAATGAAAATCTTGGACACCTCCTTCATAGGTCCATATTTTTAATGGTATAAAAATTCTAGGTGAAAGATATGCTTAAAAATAACAAAATATATTAATTGTAGTAAAATCTTGGACATCATCTTCATAGGTTTATATTTTTAATAGTATAAAACGAGCTCTAGGTGAACGAAATGCCTAAAAATAACTAAATACACAAATTTTAATAAAAATCATGGACACCATCTTCATAGGTTAATTTTTTAGTGGTATAAATTAATGAAAATCTTGGACACCTCCTTCATAGGTCCATATTTTTAATGGTATAAAGCGAATTCTAGGTGAAAGAAATGCTTAAAAATAACAAAATATATTAATTTTAATAAAAATCTTGGACATCATCTTCATGGGTTTATATTTTTTGGGCATTTAATGAGCTCTAGGTGGACGAACTGTTATAAAATAATTTAGTACATTAAACTTAATGAAAATCTTGGACCCCTTCTTCATAATTTTATATTTTCAATAGTATAAAACGAGCTCTAGGTGAATAAAATAACTAAATATACAAATTTTAATAAAAATCTTGGACAGTATCTTCATAGGTTAATTTTTTAGTGGTATAAAACGTGCTCTAGGTGGACAAAATACTTAAAAATGACTAATTATGCCAATTTTAATAAAATTATTGGACACCATCTATAGGTTCAAGTTTTTTTTTTTAGGTATTAAACGAGCTCTAGGTGAACTAAATGCTTAAAAATAACTAAATATACTAATTTTAATAAAAATCTTGGACATCATCTTCATAGGTTCATATTTTTTGGGCATTTAATGAGCTCTAGGTGGGCGAAATGTTAAAAAATCACTTAACATTAAATTTTATGAAAGTTTGGTCACCATCTTGATAAGTTAATTTTTTTAGTTGTATAAAACTAGCTCTAGATGCTTGAAATGCTTAAAAATAACTTAATAAACTAAATCTAATTAATATTTTGGACACCATCTTCATGTGTTAACTTTTTTAGTGATATAAAACAACCTCTAGGTGGATGAAATCCTTAAAAATAGCTGCATATTCCAATTTTAATAAAAAATTTGGACACCATCTTCAAAGGTTCATTTTTTTAGTGATATAAAACGAGCTGTAAGAAATTCTTAAAATAACTAAATATACTAATTCTAATAAACATTTTGGGCACTAATCTTTATAAGTTCATATTTTTTTATTAAACGAAATGCCAAAAAGTGACAATACTTTACACTTAACAAAAATCGTGGACACCATCTTCATAGATTCATTTAAATAAAAATCTTGAAACCCATCATTTTAGATTTTTTTTTGTATGAAACGAGCTCTAGGTGAACGAAATGCTAAAAAAATCATTTAATACATTAAATTTAATGAAAATATTGGTCTCACCGTCTTCATAGGTCCAGTTTCCTATATTAAACTCTAGGTGGACAAAAGGCTAAAAAATTATTTAATATATTAAATTTAATATAAATTTTGGACACCATCTTCATAAATAATCGCATTTAAAATAAAAAAAAATAAAACTCATCCAAACTCTGCACAATTTAACAAATTCCGTAATAATTATAGGTACGTTAAAAATAGATTTTAAAAAACAACTAAATTACCTAACCTGGTATTGGATAAAGGTCCAAAAAATTGCACGTTACACATATGAGATGTATTTTTTTTTATTTCTAATAGCTCCGGAGATACATTAATAGATCACCCTGTATTTCTATAAAGTATCGCATTTTTTAAAGATTGTTTCAGTTTGTTTATGGAATTACCCACCCAAAAAACAACGAGAAAAACATTCTGAAACTTCAATGCCTTCTCTAATCAACGTAGCATTTACATGATTTTGTACACTCTACCATTAGTACCCTGCAAGGTCTTTAAATGTCGTCTTTATCACAAAAAAATATATTTTTTAGTAGCATAAGTGCTACAATGACATTTAGGGGCAGTATTTTCCTAGTAGTAAGACAACCACTGTTAATATGATCATGGATTCAAAATTGGAATCATCTCTAGTAGTAGGAGAGCCAGTGACACAAAAGTACAAATTTTTCGTTTATTCTTACCTTGCAGAACATGGAAACCCTTTGCTGCATTCCTCAGTGGTGGAATAATTGACGAAGGCGTCTTTAAAGCTGTTGTAGAAAATTAACTTGATTTAAGCCTTTATGGCGCAGGTCGCCGACCGCTTAAATTTGGATTTCGTGAGCTTGGGTTCAATTAGCAATAAAAGCAATATTTTATTTTGAAAAATTTGAAAAAGAAATACGACTATTGCTGTTTATTTATGTTAAATACATTTAACAGTTTTCTATTTATTTTGTACTACTTGATAGTGGTTCTGAAAGAAAATTGTTAATAATAAAAAAGTTCTTGTTCCTAATTGTTAATTTTATTATTTGTTGTATTTAAAAAAAAGCAAATGAAAAACATTGTTTTCTAATATTATTTGTAGCCATTATTTTACCTATTTTCCTCCTACAACGACTTTTATAAAACATCGTCGTCTAGCGCTTCACCGCTGGTGCATCGGTAGCAAAATATTTGCATCGTTTACAAATGAATGAAAAATTATAAATTTCCCTTGCCTAAATATGTACCTAAACAGTGTCACTGGGTCCCCTACATAATTTTATTGTGAAATTTGTAATTTTTAATCGTTAAAATTGGCTATAATTAGTTCCAGGTATGTCTGTGTACGTATCGTGCTCTCTAAGTCTTAACTTGAGGCAGCCAACGGGTTTTTCCTTCTATGTAAATTTATTACGCCCGCGAATGAAATTGATCGTCGAGGTAACCAGAACCTTTGACTTTGTTACCGAATCGTGAATTCTTATTATCAGACTCAAATTTATTCAGAAATAGGGTAATGTGATTGGCCAATCGGATATGATAGATAAACTGACTTATCGATTAATAATATTGTATATTGTAAAAATAAATTGTAAAGTATATTAACTATTATTTGGAAAATAAGCCAAATTTTTTGATTTGGTGCTATTGGAATCTGTGATTATACATTATTTCTGTTTTTTTATTTCTATTGTTTACTATTTAGTCTAAAGCCTCTTTCATGGAATATCGATATTTTTGTAATTAAAAATAAAAATGAAATAGACGAAATATTTCTATAGTAAAGGTATAATAATGTATTAAAAAATATGTATAGATCATTTTATGGACGGAGACGCCACTGTAGTTTTGATTACGTCAAGTTAAAGAAAAAACTGGTTTGTATCAAAAATGTATCGATAGGTAACAAAAAAAAAAGTTAGTTATTTTCTATCATTCTCCACAGTTTTACCAAATGTTGCGTTTTCTATTTTCTATCATTCTCCACAGTTTTGCCAAATGTTGCGTTTTCCATTTTTTCTAAAATTTTAATTGTCCTTCAAACGTCTGTAGCTATTGATTTTTTTTTTTCGCATTTATGATTCATGTTTCTTATCTAAAGTTTCTAAAATTCTATTTTGATATTTTTTAGATTTGTTTGAATGTTTCTCAAATATTCAAACAATGGAAACTTTGGGCTTTTACATGTGATGCTTGCATTTTTTATATTCTTTATTCAATCATGACTTGATTTTTATTTGTATTTTTTTTTCTGCATTTTTTTATCGTTACTATGCCATCAGTTTATTATTTTTACTATTTAGTTTATAATGTGACTGAAATTGTTAAATACATCGTTTTCAATAATTCAATTTAAAAAGACTTTATTTTCGATTATTTAATTGTCAAAACACTTCAAACATGATTTAATTTTCAACACTTTAAATGTTTAAAATTGTTTCTTAGACATTAAAACACTTAAATATGTCATAAACATTTTCTACATGTCAAATGTCTAAAACATTGTTCTCTATGTTTTAATTGACAAAAAGCTTCGGTTATAAACAATTGTTATGTCAAAGAACATCGCATTAAATATGTCAATTATCATAAACTAAATGTTTTAAATTCGGTTACAAATTCCTAAAATACCTTTGAAATAAGTTTTATTTTCGTTCATATATTTTTGATATAAATTTAATTTTTATATCGACTAGTTGTAACGAAAACCGCAGTCGGCATCTTTTGGACTTTTTTTAGTATAAATGATAATTATTATTATCCTGTATTCTGCTTCATGGGTTCTTTTTTTTTTTAGGAATTAGATAATGGTATTGTACCATACTTTTTAGACGTAGTTCATGTTTTTTTAGCGTCTCATGAAGATAATTTAGGTTAAAAAGAAGAAGGAAAAAGCGTGGATGAAGCACTTGGTAGTATTTACTACGCATGCGCTTAATGTATAATTCATAGAAGCAAACTTACTTCAGATGTTAATGAAGATATCGACTAAGAGGTGTCGGAAAAACAGTTTTTCAATTGACAGCCGATAATAGAAGCAAACTTCAAATGTCAATGAAGATATTTACTTTATCGACTAAGATGTGTGGGAAAAACAGTTTTTCAATTGACAGCCGATAATAAGTATATGTTCGCTTTAGTTTATATAAATTATTTCCAAATCTTAATGATACAATGTTTTATCCAAGCTTTTTTCGACTGGATCTTTTCTGTCAATATAATTATTGATATCCCTACTAATTGCTTCGACTCACTGCATTTATTTCAGAACCGTGAGAAAAAAAGGAAAGTGAGGTTATGACACGAACAACAAAGCGTATCTATTATTTTTGTTTGTTTGTGTGATAGATAGTTAAAAAAAGAAGTTATTGTGAGTTTTCTTATCTGTTCTTCTTTTTTTTTTTGTAAAATGGACTGTGTTGATATAATTCTAAAAACGCCGATTCTTTGGTGAATGTGTAACGGTAAAGAGAATAATTAGACAATTATGGCTGTGTTATAGTATATAAAAAGTATTTCATTGTGCATAAATATATTGTTCAAAATAATTTAGGGTAATTTATTCTATACGATTCCTTTCTATGCCTATTTCCTATTATTAATAGTTTCTGCTCTATTGAACATTCCTCCATTAACTTCACTGGCTAGAGTAGCGCGACATAATATGGACTATTAGAAATGTATTACTACTAAAATAGTTAATTTACTGTTTACTTTAGATAATATTCTTCGAACAACTTTAGTTTGGATTCGTTTATTTGTTTCAGGTATGATTTTCAGTATGTGCGGTCTAATGATGAGGTTAAAATGGTGCGCTTGGGTCGCATTATACTGTTCCTGTATCAGTTTTGCTAACTCCAGAATAACCGATGACACCAAACAGGTATATTAACGTTTTAAAATACGGATTTATGCAAATAATGTTAAAATACGATAATTTTTTATTTTTTTCAGATCTTAAGTTCATTTATGTTATCGATATCTGCGATAGTGATGTCTTATTTACAAAATCCACAGCCGATGACGCCGCCATGGGCTGTGGCGATGAATTAATTTGTAAAGATGTAAAGTAATTGTTATTTCATTCCAAAACGTACGTTAGCGAATATATAAATAGAAATATAAAATATCTATTATCTGTTGCTTTTTATATAAAACCAAATTTTGTTTTCTTTTTCCTTAGCTAATAATAGTACCGTTTATTTCATCAAAAGTAGAACAAAATTGATATATTTGAATGCATCTGATCGCTCATCCCTACATTTAGCAGATTAATAGTTATTTAAGTTTAAAATAATTTTATTTCTTGCCTGTGCACTCGGGCGCCAGTTTTGTTAATGTGGTTTGCTTCACATCCTTTTGGTTCTGCGTCAAAAGGGCTTAGGTAGGTTCTAGTGTAAATGACGGAAAAATTCCAGAGGTCTCGTTGATATCAGACTCAATTTTGGAGTATTTTCAAATAACCCTAACACCAACCTTGGCTATACAATAGGAAGACATGCTTTAGTATTTCAGGCTGAGGTTTATGCAATTTTGTAATGGGCAATAGGAGAACTATCGAAAATGAACAGAACAAAATAATTTTGGCGGTCTTTAAAGCAATATCGAATCAGAAAGTGACGTCGAGGCTGGTATGGTATTGCATCAAAGAACAGAAAATGCTGGCAAACCGAAATATAGTAAAACTGAGTGCCAGGTCATCGAGGGTAATGAAAAGGCTCACGAATTTTCACAAAGGATTAGAAGAAATATCGCAACCAGATATAAACCTTGGGAGTATCAAAGAGTACAGTTTGAGTTTTCATAAAAGACTGTGATTGGAGAAAGCTCAACAACTATTGAAAGAATTTTCTAAATTATAAAACAAGCATATGGAAAAACCTTTATAGGATGAATATTCAAAAAGAACAGTAGAACTGCTCTATAAAGAGAAACTAGTTGAAAACAATAACATGACTAAGCATGCCCCAGTAGAGTAAAAGGACATTTGAACAAAATAGGCGTGTATATTGAAATCTTATTGTCTTACTTATACCCTCTAGGTAACTGACTGATGAATTGTATAAAATATCGGATATAATGGATTTGAGACAACTGTTCTGTTACAATACATGCATTAAATACCATTCTAGTAATGATAAAGCACATCATCCAGATCATCAGTACTACACCAGGCATCGAGAATAACTTACACACCCATTGGTAAAGAAATCATTCTCACAGAAAGCCTATTCATACATTGCCACTAAAATGTACAATACTATCCCTAAAACTAACAAAATGATACAAAACCCAAGTACATTCAAAAAACACTTAAGAACATTTTTACAAAAGACTCCCAAGATCCTTTTTTAATGCCTTGATAGATGAACTATATAAATAATTTTAATTGAAACATTTAGCAATACTAAAGTTGATCTTTATTCGCTGCAGGACTTAACAAATTTAAAAAAAATGTAGTTTGAAGAATCTTGACAAAAAGAATGCGCATCTAATTTGGCTTTACCTCTATTATTATGACATCTTCGTTTACATCTTCAATGTGGAAAATTGCTTGGGTGACACCTATTTTTAAAAAGGCTGACAAATTCAATCCATCCAACTATCGTCCAATAAGTCTTGTCCCAATTGCCTGTAAAATAATGGAATCCATCTTAACCAATTATATGTCTGATTTTCTCAAGAAAGAAAGAAGTTGGAAAAAGCTGGATAAGTGATTTTTTGTCAAATCGCATCTTCAAGGTAAAAGTTGGAAAGATGTACTCGTCAGAGTATCCAGTTCTAACTGGTGTCTCTCAAGGCTCTGTCATAGGGCGATTAATATTCTTGGTATACGCTACAGATCTAGGCAAAGACTTAAATTCTAATATTTCGTGTTACGCTGATGACACTAAGCTATACTCCAATCCTGTGACAGATTCTAATCGGCTACAAAAAAACCTTGAAACTATTTCAAACTGGTGTGACACCTGGCTGCTTCCTTTAAACACGGGAAAATATGTCGTCCTGCATATAGGAAAAAATAACCCGTGCGTGATCTATTATCTAAACGGTAGTGCGTTAGCAACTGTGAACTCCAATAACGACCTAGGACTCATTGTAAACTCTTCATTAACGTGTTTAGAGCACATCAGCGGTATGTAAACGTTCGAACTCTACCTATTAAAAAAGTCCTTCACGCGTGTAAACTTTCAAACATTTTCTAAACTTTATACAACTTACGTTAGACCGTTGATGGAATATGTTTGACCTACGTGGTGTCCTGATCTGATTTCTGATCAAAACAGATTGGAAAATGTTCAAACGCTACGCTACTCGAATACCTTTCGGCAGAATCAGACCATCGTATGAAGAACGGCTTAACAAGGCGAGTTTGTGTTCATTTGCCCACAGAAGATTAAAAGGTGATTTAATTGTGACTTACAGAATTCTTCATGGTACTTTTTCATTCAACGTCTCTAGTATACTCCCACGGAATACAGATGAGCACCTACATGGACATGAAGTATAAGTTGAGCAAAGAAAATTTTAAAACACGTACCCGACAAACCTTTTTTTTGTAATAGAGTTTTTATACTTGGACTAATTTACCCTCGAGTGTTGTTCGCGCACAATCAGTAAATGTATTCAAAAATTTTTGATAAATATAATCATAGAGTCGAAGTGACCTACATATAGAGTGTTGTCAGGGTCAAAAGATGGAAATGTTTATTTAAAAATTTCAGAATACCCGATTTTACCCGAAGTTCAATTATTATCAAATCAAAATATAATAATGACTTCAAATACATTCAATATACATTTAGCATTACTGTTTTCCGAACAATATTAACCCCTTACAACCGTCCCTGTAGCTTGTACTATCTCAGTCGATAAGGAAGTTCTCCAACAGATAAATACGTCATGCGCGTCAGCCACTCCCCAGACAACACACCAAATTCCAGAGATATCCACAGAATATATTTTGTGGATATCCAATATATCCATTTTGTGGATATCCAATATATCCACAGGAAATCTGAAATATCCCGTGTATCTAATATGGATATCCAAATGTCCGTCTATATCCAGAATATAGAAGATATCCTACGGATATCCAGCAAAATATCTAATGGGTATCTTCCAGACAATACAAGAAATCCCAGAGATATCCACAGAATATATTTTGTGGATATCCAATATATCCAGTGGATCTAATATGGATATCCAAATGTCCGTCTATATCCCAGGATATAGAAGATATTCGGATATTCAGCAAAATATTTTATGGGTATCTTTAGTAGAGGTTCATAAGTAACCAATGATTATTGAATAACGTCGAAAGAAAATAGCAGAGATAAAAAATATTTTTAAAACACTCAAAATATTTTCAACACTCTGCCTTTGATTTTGCCCACTAAGGAGAAAGTCATCCTTATTAGGACTTCAGCAATAAATGGAAATTCTCGACTCCAGTCTCTAATGGAATCTGATTGCGAAACCAATTTCGGTCGAACTCAGTTACGGCGGGTTGAGCATGAGTTGATATTCAATGAGCGAAAATGATATCGCCATCTACACTTAGTAAGCAAAATCAAAAATTACATCTAGTGGATATCCACCATGGTTTGCGTTCGCGCCTAGACTTTGATATATTTAGTGGATGTCCATGGGATATTGAATACACCTTAAAAAAAATAATTTTAAATATCTGAACGGTACTATTAGCCACAATGGCGTAATTTTTTAATAATTTGCTATATAATTACTCATGGATATAAAATATGGACTGGACATTTAGTGGATATTGGGATGTCCAGTAGATATCCAAAGGATTTGGTGTGCTGTCTGGGTCCTCATTGGTTAAAAATTATTACGTCATCCTCAAGCTTGGCCGGCTCGTCATCTCCATTCACTGCTTGATCAACAGTCAAACGAACAACATGAGTTTCTGTGGTAAAAAGGGACGCTGTGTCCGCCATTTTTATAAAATGTAAAACAATTCGGCTTAAGTATACATTTCCGAACGTAATTGTAAAAAGTAGTTCAGTTGTCAACAATGTCTTAGTGTTAAATTGAACTGATTTTTATTCGGTATTAAAATAAAATGTGTCCAAATATATATAAAGAATATGCGGATTATGCAAAGTGAGTCGGTATAACTTAATAGCCACGAAAAATGGAATTCATACTATATTTTAGTTTATTAAGTAGTAAAGGTAAATAAAAAACACGACATTAAAGAGCAATATCTCTATATTTCTGTACATCATCAACAGACGTGTTCGTCGTATTAGTATTAATCGAATTTTTACTCGTCAACTTATCAATTTGTTTCTTATAAATTAAAAAATCAGGACCGTCCAAAGGTCCGTAATAAATCGGAACGCCGTAATTCGGCAATGGCTGCGCGTAGAATCCTGACCTGTTCTTTATTATGTGATTGTTCTTCTTGATCACGTTTAAAGCGTCTACGGAAGCGCATTTGGTTAATTTGCCCGGACTGGGCGATAAGGAATCATTGGAGTTTGGTACTACAGCGCTGGTGGTGTTCGTTTGAACGGCGCTGATCCAGGGGTTGTATTGGTGGTTCAATTTTTCGCTGAAAATGGTGTGTTCTTCGAGTAATCGAAGATCCATCAGCGATTGAGCTCGTTTACCTATAAACGAATATCTATGAGCTAAATTAAAGTTTTTAAATATTAATAAATGTTAAAAATACAAGGTATTTTTCATTATATTAAAATTAATGCTACTACAGTTATCAAATATTATATATAAGCTAGTATACCTTAATGTCTTTAAAATCAACCAATTGGGATGGATATAAACACGAAATATTAAAATAAATGAATCAAGAAACTCTTGAACTAGAAAATGTTTCTTTTTCTTATTAATTTTTTTTAGATAGTAGCAGTACGTTTTGGTATTAATTTTTAGAATAAAAAATTAAATAAACTTATTTTTTTTTTACTTATACTTGCCAGACAGTACTATTTATTTAAGTACATAAAACCCAGTTAGACAAGCCTCAATTTTAACATTATATAGACAAAGTTAACTAGTCATATTAGAACCAAAAGTACTTGTTCTACTTATAAATGTACCTACATTTCTAGAGTTTGAATTTTAAATAAAATACAAAATAAATTTACAAAAATAAAAATCAACAGTATTTACCTGATAAACTATCGTTTGTATTTACAAAATTGGGTAGAAATATGCTGGCATTAAATTCACTAGTGCTGTACAACTGGTAACCTTCGTAGGGTAAACTCATCACCATGTTATTCGGTATAGATTCCCATAAATTAGGCGAGGATCCGTACCTGTAAAACATTTTTCGGTTATTCCAGGTTTTTAACATTTTTTTTTAGAACATTTAGAAGCTGTTTGAGAAGAAAATGGTTATTTAAATAAAAGAGAAAATATCATCGGTTAAAGGAAACATTCTCAAAACCTCATAGTGAAAATAAACGAAATAAAGCTAAAGAGGAAATAAAAAATGTGCTCAAACCAGGAACGGAATCTGGATCATCGAATTTATTCCTAGATACCTTAACTAATTAAAATACTGGAACACATAGATACAACGATCAATTAGCTTTGTGCTTTGGTGTCCTAAATAGTAAAAGGTACCTATCGAGGAATAAACTCAGTTTCTTAAATTTTTGGTTTATTTTAACCTTAGGATTCTAAAGATGGATTCCTTAATTTCATATTTCCAAATGTAAATATGATTATGTTCGAATACCATACCATTAACGTTCCAAGAAATTGATACTTCAATCGATAGTAGTACGAACAATTGTGCAGAAACATCTTCGTCTTCGCTGATTTATTTTAACAAATATTACAGCGACAAAATGAGTAAAGAAAAAATTTGTTTTTTACCTGGGAGGATAATCATCGAAATGGTCCATAGAGTGGTCATATCCGTTGTTGTGGTAAAACTGACTGTTCAACGATTGTAAATTTTCCGTCGGTACTGATATGGCCACCATGTTCAAGTCTCTTATTCTCTTGTGCACTAACTCTTCCTGCTTCCACATGGAATGCAACGAATGTATAAGTACGATTTCGATCACGTTTATCACTATTCTAATTAACCAACAAGTTAATTCGGTGATGCCAAAAAGGCTTTCTATCCTCTGAAGAATAAAAAAAAATTACAATGCGAAACTTTGTTTAATGTAAAAATATAATAGACTTACCCAGTATTGGATGCTCATGTAAATGACCAATCCCGCTTCTGGAAAAGTAAGCAGCGTTACAGACAACATCCACGTCAGCAGGCATACCGAAGTTTTCTGAAATATAAATATATTTTTCAAGATTTTTGAATTACATAAATATCACTTGTATTACAAAATTGTAAAGCAACTATTAACAATTGTGGTAGCGCTTCAACTATATGTCCAACCAACAGATTGAATAATAGAAGTTCAGCTGTCTATATAATGATCTTTTTATTAGTCTAAACAGCTAAAAAAGAAAATAATCAGCCTATAGCTGTTTAAAGAATTGCCTTTAAATAGCTTAGAAGTTATTATACAGCGACTTTGTAGATAAAGAAGCACTTTGACATAAGTAGAGTGAGAGAGCCAAAACTATCAAAATATTTTGTGAAGGTTACCGCCGCGGACCAACTTATTGTGTCGGTCGACCCTTCTGTCCCTAGTAGGGCTGTTACAATGGAACTGGACCTGTTACTTTGGAATAGGTATCTCCTACCTATTCCGCGTACCTGTTACCAAATTTCACACAAACCTATTACTTGTGTCACTGGATGCTATCGCGCGTTGTAACTGATGTTCGTAATTGAAACGGAATGATGTGGGATTAGTCAGGCAACTTGTAATACGTTTGTGTACCTATTCAGTATTTTGGTATTAGGGTTTGTTTTTTGTTTGATGTTTCAACTCTCTTGCTTGTAGGTAGTTGTTTAGGGATTATGATATGTTTATAATACAGGAGTATTTACGAACTAGGTAGTGACATTTTTAAAATTATTCAAAGTAATTGTAATTGTACTGTAGGGTGCTTTCTTAGAAGGTGTTTTTTTTTAAATTAGACACCGGTTTTATAAGAAATTATTGTTTTGCACATTACATTTTGTAATTTATTTTTTGTCATCTACCACCGAAAAAAAAATTCCATACTACACTCGAACGTCTATTCATAATGAACAATAATTTAATTAATGTTATTATGTAAACAATAGCACGCTTTAAGTTCAATACAATATCGATCGATATTAAATATCAGAGACAATCCAGTATATTATGTTTATGGGATTCACCAGATTCAGGGATTCCCCTACTCCCTGCTGAATATTTGCCAAGCGACAACAATATTCTGTCATAAAATTTAGAATTAGAATAGCTTGTAACGGGAATAGGTATTTGGAATAGGTATCTACTTGGAACAGGTACAGGTCGTACTAGATACGTCAAAAAGCTATTCCGTAACAGCCCTAGTCCCTAGCTACTCGTGGGAACCATATGGATCCACACCCACACGAATCCAAGAAGGATGGACGTCAAGATTAATCTCCAACAAAGGAGGATGGACATCGTAGTTCACCTCAAACGGACAGAAACTATAGAGATGAAAGGTTTTCTGGTTCTGAAGAAAACAAAAGGAAGAAGGCTAAAGTGCAAACAGACAGAGCTACAGCAACCAAGGACAACAAAAGCTTGCGATCAGTTACAACTCTCAAAAGCTACACAAGACCTTCCCCTTTCGAAGGAAAGAACAGTAACTTCAAACGCTGCCCAAACTTGAATGAATGATCTGGAAGCAACCAAGGAGGTAACAGTGATATAATGTAATTTGCAGCACAGTAGACTCGAGTAAGGACTGTGGTCCGAAACTCTGGCCATTCGGCCTCCAGTATTTACGGGGTCTTTGGGGCCCTACATCGCAAAGAACCCTAGATCTCGAAGTATCCTATGTCCCGAAACACCCTAATGTGTATAGGAACATTTTGTGCAGCGATTTGTGTAAATATTTTTAAATTATTTTAACATGTTTTTTAGCGTTTTGTTTCAAACAATTAATTGATTTTCGTGTAAATGCCAATTATTCTCTTTTCGTCCCAAGTTTTATCAATATTCATTTATTTCAATATTTAACCCCAAAATATAAATTCTAAAGACTATTAGTCATTTTCGACTTAATTTAAATATACAAATTGTTACTGTTTATTAGCTTTATGAAATATTCCCAGCATTTTTTGTGAAGCCTCGGCGTTTTTACCCCTAAAGCCGCTTGATTAAGCTATTAAGGGATAATTTTATCCTTTTGTTAATTGTATTTTATTATTATTTGTTACTACTGGTGAATAATATGTTCGTTCGTTCGAGATTCCAGGTTCCTTTGGTTGGTGACAGTGCTGCCTACATCCCTTAATAGTATATCGACAACAGTAGTTGAAGACTTCTCAGTTGTTACAAATGGGTCTTTATATTTAGTGACAACAGTTGTCTTTAGGCTAGTTTATTTCTGGTTCCTTTATGTGTTCCATCTCAAACCCTTCCTGGATCCATTTGTCGTTGGAATTGTCGAAACGTGCGATAGTTCCTTGTTGTTTTGTGATTGGTTTCTCTTCTTCCTCGCATTAATACGATATTCCAATTTTTTTCTCATTTTCTCAATGTAACTTCTTTGAATGATGCGTTTATTATTCTTATTGGAATTTTCCCTATATTAATCGTCACGTTATTTGCTAATCTCGTCTTCATTTGTCTTTGTTCCTGTGTTTCGCATACTATTGTTCTTCTGATTAGCTTATTTTTTAATTTTCCACTAGCAGGTACTTCTGTTCGTCCTGGTATAATTATTTATTTTTCCATTAAAATGTATTTTATCTCTCGTTCTATCTTTGTCCTGCTTGTTTTTCTAGTTTCTTCTGTTGGTCGTTTATTTCTGCTTTTTCTTCCTCTGGCTCTTTTGTGATTTGTTTTATAGGTTTTTTTGTTGTTTTCTCATGATTTCTTCAACTTTTCCCAACCAGGTTCCCAGGTTTTTCTTGTGTTGTCCTATGATGTGTTTCTCTTGTTGGCTCTCCGCTTGTTTTCTTCCGTGATTTTCTCTTTGTATAGCTCTTTTCTTCCCATCATAAAATGTTTCGAGATTTTGACATCTTTGGAATCTCTAGAACCTCTTTGCTTCTGTTTCTTCTGTATTCATCCATATCGTATCCTGGATTTCTTCTTTTTGCCGCTTTCGGAAAGTCCATCTGTGTACAGTTCGTTCCCGTCTGACATGCGTCATTCCTATGTGATTCTTTTCTGTATTCAGTATTGTGTCTCCTGTGGGATCCTCCTTGTTCGTTGTTCCATTTCATCAGTTGCAACTTTTGTTTTTCCTATCCTTTGTTCCTATTTCCTGCCGCAGCCTTGCCTCTGCAATCTCTGACCAAATGTCCATTTTTTCTTCCGATTTTACTTCTACATTCTGGTTTTGTTTATCCTTGTTTTCTGCAATAATGACATTCCTTGTAACCTTTCATAGACGCTACTTTATGAATGTTTTTTCCTGTTACTAGTAACATTGTTGTTTCCTATAGTGAAACTATGTCTTATGCTTTTTCAAGGACCAAATCCTCTTCTTTTAGTAACATAACTCCTGTTTCCTTTAGTAAATCCTTCCTTAAAACCATTTTAAATTAGTTTAGTAATTCCTTCGTTTGGTAGTGCCCCTTTTACATTCATCTTCTACCGCCAGGTTCTCTAATACCCTCAATCTTATACAGAAACTGTTCCCACAAGCAATCAGTTAATACTAATAACAATAAAAGATGATTCATTGTAAATAAATTAATGAATATGAAAAACATTTTTTTGTTCCCTAGGTAGGTAGGTACGTAGTTATTACTTTCGATATTTAATTTATGAAATATATGCTTGCCTGCAGCACATTTTATGCTAATAGACATTTAAATAACTATAACGACACTGAGAAAAGCCAGTTTGGTTTTAAGACGAATTCGAATTGACTTTGAGGCTAATCTCGAGGCCAATGTTGACATTTATACAATGAAAATGAATGTATAATTAAAATTATTTTATTATGTATAGGTACTTATTTATTTTATTACACTTATATTAAAGACACACAAGTTTTTATTTAAATGTTTATATTTCCCAACCAAATGTTTTGATAGTCATTTTTAACAGATTTCAAGAAAAGCAGGAGATTCTCAATTCGTTGAAATATTTTTTTATCAACGATAATTCTTTACCATATTATCCGATTTCTATAATTCTTATTATTATTTGGTAGAAAGGAAAAGAAACTACCTCAAGATCTGATTATAAAATCCATGAAAAAATCATTCTCTTCATTTTAGTAGTCACTTCTTTTAAATTACACAGGTCCACAAAAAAAAAGTGGTCTGTGCTGGGTGTTCGACAAAGATTTTCCGACGTATTTTTTACCGCTGAACACGAATCTGAAGTCAAAATTGGGGGGTCAAACTGCAAAAAACGGAGAAAAATTAAAAAAACCGATAAGATCCATTTGATTTTATCGGTTATTTTAATTTTTCTCCGTTTTTGCAGTTTGACCCCCAATTTCGACTTCAGATTCGTGTTCAGCGGTAAAAAATACGTCGGAAAATCTTTGTCGAACACCCAGCACAGACAACTTTTTTTTTGTGAACCTGTGTTACTTTTACAACTTGTTTCTGTAACGATTTATCTACTCATCTTGACGCAAATGTTAAAGCGCTCGTGGGTTCTTGATGAACAAATTGTTTATTTTAATTATTGACATACCTTCTACAACAATTACATTACGCAAATAATATTTAACCGAATACAGAAGACAATGGCGTCTGATGACAGAATATTCAAACAAATAATACCTACTTAAATGCATCAGTGGTGTAACAAAAGGTGTTCAAGGCGTTTGTCACCCACCGAAATTCAAACTGGGCATCGCTGTCATCCAGAAGGTGCAACATATTTTTTTTTATTTTCCTAGCACCCTGTGTATTTTTGATTTTTAGGAAAGTTATTCAATGCTTTCTCAGCTATTTAAATAGTCTTATTAGCAGGGCCGACTAGAGGGGCGGTAGCCGGGACTAATTCCCGGGACCCGGACTCAAATGGGGGTCCGGCAGCGGTATAAAGGGGGCCCGATAACTGAATTTTTTTTGTTTTGTATGAGAAATTCGACACAAGACGAGAGGGGGAATGAAGTAGGGGAGGAAAGGAGGAAAAGTTTTTGCTTGAGGACCTCTCTTTTTTTTTTAGAAAAAGCAATTGAAGCAGAGGAAGAATTGAGGATTTTTTAGAAACTCAATTCAACTAGAAGAGGAAAAGTTTTTGTTTCAAGAGCTGTTTTTTGTCACGGGGCCCGATCTAGAGAATTGTCCTGGGGCCCGGCCTGGCTCTCGGCGGCCCTGCTTATTAGGGTTGCCTCCTATCCTTTTTAAAAGCAAAATGTCCTTTATACAGCACATATCTTTGGAAGGGACATGGTTTATACAAAAATATATAAGCTGAGGACCTTTTTTATGAACTTTTTGTATACCAGAGTCCCTGTCAGTATCGTAGTCCTTTATACACTTTTCAAAAAGGTGACAACTCTTAAGTTTTATTGAATTTTACTCGGTCACTCGGTAAACAAAACAGATATGTTAAAAACGTCACTTCATTAGCATAAAACGCATAAATTATCGTCGTTTCCCAATAAAATCGAGTACTTATTCCTACACTTTCATTTCCAAAACCAGTCTGTGGATAGAATAATAGATAATCCGGCAACACTTTATAACATTGTCGCGAATTGCATATTTTATTTTTTACCGCTACTACCATTTACAAATATCTGCGATAATTATTTATGTAGATACAATAATCGAATAGTACCGGGTACTTACCGTCGCTAAACCGTGAATTAGCAATGCTGCGAACAGCGCCATTGCGAAATATCCCGCGCATAGCAGGACGGCCGCAGAAGGCAAGGCCACGTACGATTCTACGATCCATAGCAGTTCGAATGCGAACGCTATCAAGTAGGCGATCTGGAATAGAAAATCTAAATTATTTTTCTATTTGGATAAATAAAAGAAGTATAACAAAATGTAGATTTAAATTCTTTTGACTACTTTTAACTATCTTTAGCCGTTTAAGAGTTATTCAAGTTTAAAATAATTTGACAAATAGTGACATATTGCCACCTGACTAAAATGCGCCACAAAGGGTAATTTTTTGTGGTCTCCAGTTTTCATGAAAACTTAGGAACATATAAAAGAAAAACATCTAATGTTAAACTTTGTTGAATCGCCCTGTGCAGAACAAAACTTATAGAACCTTTCAGGCTTGTGCCACAAATAGTCATATGCGTGTAAAAAGCGCTATTTTCAACACTTTTTTCACAATATACTATTGGTAAGTTGACTTTTTATATCATTTAAATGTAATAAATGTGAAGAGTGTGTATTGTCATTTAAATTGCCTTTGTAAATTAGTTATTTTGAGTAAATAAACGATTTATTTACTCACAATTGTTAAAATATCATTAGAAAAAATTTAATCCGGTACTGAATTTAATCATATCATTGTAACCACCGTTACACTGTACGTTCTTATTATGGGAATGTTTTCAACGACGTGAACATATGCACAAACAGCTACGATTTTCTCCGGACTTCCAAATAAATCACGTATAAAATACTTTTGTTTGGTTCAAATAACGTAAATGAAAATAAATGGTATCTGTATCCAATTCAGGTAAAAAATGTACGATGAAAGCTATAAAAGTTTTCTCCCTAGCAATAAAACAAAAAAATACAAACACACCATTAGTGTAAAAAGGTTCAATATTGAAACTACAAGAGAAATATTAGGCAGCATAAAACTTTATATATTTTCAAATATTTCAATAACTATACAGACTCTAGTTATCACTAATAAATTTTGCATTACATGCCATGCCATATATTATTAAGTGGTTAGACATGAAATTACAAAAAAAATCTAAATAAAATATACAGGGTGTCCCAAAATGTGTGGGCAATCTCCTAGATAGAACTCTAGATTAAAGAAACCGGAGAGGTAACATTCCATATAGTGCATGTTGTCTATTCCAATCTTAAGTAACCCACCAATTAAAAATCATTGTGTCCACGACGCCACCCGAATTGCTCCGACATTTCTATTCTACGCTCATCTCCGCGTGAGTAAATAATAATAATAAAAACGTCTTTATTATTTCCAATAAATACAATTAACATAATTAATGACAAAATATAGCAGATTGAAAATAAAGGGCGAAGTTTATTTTTGATTATGTTATTGGACACAATCAAAAATATTCTTCCACTCAACCCTAAAAATGTGTAATAGGTATATTGGTTTTGTTTTATAATTAGATAAGTATAATTTGCAATAAATTTTCAATAAAAAAAAATGATAGGACTGCAAAGTGTAACATGGGCAGCATCAAGCTATATGTTGATATAAAAACAAAAAAAACTAATTATAAAATTGTTAACTTTATCACTGAGCGTCTAAGAGATTTTGTTTAATTTTTAATTTAAATTTTGAAATACTACAATTTTTTAATTCTGGTAAGACTTGGTTATATAAATAGCAAATTTGGTAACTATATGAACGCCTGAAAAACTCCGTGATGAAAGCAGGAACAGTCAACAATCCTTTGTTTCTTATATTTAAGTTATGAACGTCAGAACGATAAGTTATTTTACGATGTAGATAGGATGGATTTTTACTCACTATTATTTTATGACACAAAGAGATAAAATGTAGTTTTCTCCTGTCCTCCATATTCAACCATCCAGCTTGACTTATTTTGTGAGATATTCTACAAGGCCTTCTTATGCCAAAAATCATACGTAAACAAGAATTCTGAACTTTTTGTATTTTATTCTGATAGCTCACAGTTAAGTTCGGACCGTAAACGGCATCCGCATAATTGAATAGAGATAAAACTAATGTTTCACAGAGTTGTTTCTTTACAAAAATAGGAAACAAATGACGGTTTCCATAAATCATTTTAATATTACAATAAGCACGTTGTATTAACTTATTTATATGTCTCTCAAACCTTAAATCAGAATCGATTATTACTCCCAAGTTTTTTGCTTCACTTACCAGTTCTAGTTTTTCATTATTGATTTCAATATTTATTGAATTCATTACATTTTGTTTATGATATTTACTACCGAATAACATTACTTTTGATTTTACTGGGTTAATAAGAAGACAGTGCTCAGTTGCACAATCAATAAATGATTTTAAATTATTATTAATAACATCACAAGCAGCCTCCACCTCATGGGGATCAAAACTGTGGTATAACTGAGTATCGTCAGCATATAAGTGAACATTGCAATTTTGGATTTTGTTTAAGAGGTGAGAAGAATATATCGAAAACAACAATGGACCAAGTATGGAGCCTTGCGGAACACCTGATCTTAATGTTAAATATTCTGAATTAATATTATTTATACGAACTTGTTGTTCCCTACATTTAAGATAATTTTCTATTAGAGAACACGCATTGTTTGAAAATCCCAAATATTTTAACATACAAATCAACAAATCATAGTGAATGGTGTCAAAAGCTCTACTGAAATCTAGCATAACTAAAACTGTGCATTTACTCCTATCAGTGGCTCGGAAGATGTCATCAATAATGTGGAGCAAAGCAGTAGTACAACTGAAACCCTTTCGAAAGCCAGACTGAACTACAGGAAGTAGTGCGTGAGTGCTCAGGTAATCTTTAATTTGTATTTCCAGAGTTCTTTCTAAAATTTTAGATAATGTAGGCAATAATCGGGCGCAAGTCTTTCGGTAGGAGTTTGTTTCTTTGGCAAAACCTTAATAACTGCCTTCTTCCACATGACTGGTACGACACCCTCAGTTATGCAAAAATTTATTATATGAGTAAGATACGGTACAATATGTGGACAACATAGTTTAATTAAATTTATATTTAACCCATCACATCCGGTTGCATTAGTTTTAATATCACATATTATTTTATTAATCATCATAGACCGCCGTTTTTTGATTTATTTTTTGGTGTTTTATAAGTGTTTTAGTTATTTAATTTTAAGTTGAAAATGCCACGATGTATCGTGAAAAATTGTGTATACAAATAATATAAATGCCAATGTTATGAAAAATAAATATATAGGTACGTTTTCAGCAGTATTAACGTTTTGACATCAAGCCGCCATGATCCTTTGTGCTGAATACTTCAGATCCGCATCAAGGGGTTTCAATAAATATTAAACATCAAATAAATATTTCAGAAAACAGATTTCTTAATTCTTACATAAATTTACAAAAGGGCAAAATTTTGAACATTTTATTTAAATAAGAAGTAAATAGGCATTGTTTGCTAACGAAATTTTGTTTTTAAAAAGTAGTTTTATAAGAATATTTACTAAAGGTGGTTTCTAGCCCTTTTTCGTAGAAAAATAAGAAGTAAAGAAGCATAGTTGCTAGCAAAATTTTATTTTTTAAGGTATTTTTATAAGAATATTAGATGAAATACAGGATGAACTACTTAAAATTTCAAGGTTCATCTTATTTGCGGTCAAATCGGAAGTGACATTTAAATCTTAAAACGAAGTAAAACGCACAATATGATCTAGTTAGTATAAGCAAAAAAAACTAAAGTTACGGGAGTTAGTTACATTGTTAATAAAATGTTCCATTATAAACCCCTAAACAACTCTAAAAAAATCTAAATTCTAGCAACATTTATTATACAATCGAATGCGGTTTCAAAGATAACGGGATCAAAAAAACCGAATCTCTAAATTTTGGAACTAAATCATAGGATAAGAGAAAGCGACCGATAGGAGTTACAAAAATAACCGATTTAACGATTATTCTGTTATTTTTATATGAAAATCGATTTATCCCATTTTCAATAAATTATTTTTGTTTTTTAAGATAATGTAACAATCGATTTTAAAGAAAATACAAAAACAAAGTAGATTTATTCAAAATAATCAATTTTTTTTTTTTTTGAAAAATCGATTTATAGTTCAATTGGTTTTTTAATTAATCGATTATTTTCGATTAATCGATTACTTTCGATTTTTCAACGGTATTCGAATAATTTGTTTCAAAGAAAATACGAAAAAAATAGATTATATGAAAATAATCGATTTATCGAATATAATCGGTTATTTTATATAATCGATATTTCGGTGATTTTTTTAGTGATCGATTTATCGGTTAATAAGCTTTTTAATAATCGATTATTTTCGATTTTTCAAAGATAATCGAATAATCAATTTTAAAGGAACTATGAAAAAAAGGATTAATTGAAATTAATCAATTATTTCGTTATTTTTTTTTGCAAAACCGATTTATAGTAGAATCGGTTTCTTTATTAATTGGTTATTTTCGATTAATCGATTATTTTCGATTAAGCAAATATTTTCGAATAATCGATTATTTTCGATATTTCAAAGATAATCGAATAACCGATTTTTAAGGAAATACGATAAAAATAGATTATTGGATAATAATCGATTGATCGAAAATAATCGATTATTTAAAATAATTAATTAGATTTATCAGCTAATCGACTTTATAATAATCGATTATTTTCGATTTGTCAATTATTTTCGATTTTTCAATAATAATCGAATAATCAATTTTAAAGAAACTATGAAAAAAAGGAATAATTGAAAATAATCGATAATTCGGTTATTTTTTTTTTGAAAACTGATTTATCATAAAATCGGCTTCTTTATTAATTGGTTATTTTCGATTAATCGAATATTTTCGATTAAGCGATTATTTTCGAATAATCGATTTTAAAGGAAATACAATAAAAATGAATTATTGGAAAATAATCGATTGATCTAAAATAATCGATTATTTAAAATAATCGATAATTCGATTTATCAGCTAATTGACTTTTTATTTAATCGATTATTTTCGATTTTTCAAAGATTATCGAATAATCTGTTTGAACAGACATAGGAAAAAAAATAGAATAATTGAAAATAATCGATTATTTAAAATAAAAGATAATTCGTTTATTATTTTTTGTAAACACTGATTTATCGGTTAATTTGCCTTTTTAATTAATCGATTATTTTTGATTTTTCAAAGATAATCAAGTAGTCGATTTTAAAGGAAATACGAAAAAAAAATAGATTGTTTGAAAATAATCGATTGATCGAAAATAATCGATTATTTAAAATAATTAATTAGATTTATCAGCTAATCGACTTTATAATAATCGATTATTTTCGATTTATCAATTATTTTCGATTTTTCAATAATAATCGAATAATCAATTTTAAAGAAACTATGAAAAAAAGGAATAATTGAAAATAATCGATAATTCGGTTATTTTTTTTTTGAAAACTGATTTATCATAAAATCGGCTTCTTTATTAATTGGTTATTTTCGATTAATCGAATATTTTCGATTAAGCGATTATTTTCGAATAATCGATTTTAAAGGAAATACAATAAAAATGAATTATTGGAAAATAATCGATTGATCTAAAATAATCGATTATATAAAATAATCGATAATTCGATTTATCAGCTAATTGACTTTTTATTTAATCGATTATTTTCGATTTTTCAAAGATTATCGAATAATCTGTTTGAACAGACATAGGAAAAAAAATAGAATAATTGAAAATAATCGATTATTTAAAATAAAAGATAATTCGTTTATTATTTTTTGTAAACACTGATTTATCGGTTAATTTGCCTTTTTAATTAATCGATTATTTTTGATTTTTCAAAAATAATCCAGTAGTCGATTTTAAAGGAAATACGAAAAAAAAAATAGATTGTTTGAAAATAATCGATTGATCGAAAATAATCGATTATTTTCAATGTTTGCTATTTTATTTCGATAATCACCCACCCCTAGCGACTAAATGACTACCATATGTGAAAATTAATCATATCAACCCTAAAAATATCACCGAAAGTAACGTATATCGTCCATGGGCTGCTAAACTCATAACAACCCGATTTTGTAGTTTTTCACTAGATATCTAGATACCTTTAACTGTCACTTGCGTTCTTTGACGTTTCACATAAATTTTGATTAAACGTCAGTGTAAGTCTATTAGTGAACATGAATAGTCATTCAGACAGTGACGAAAAATTTACAAATACTCCACCAAACTTGCAAGAGGAAGCCAACAATGTTTCTCTAAATTTACTACCTACTAAGTCAAGAGAACGGTACGAAAAGTACTATGAACAACTGGAAAGAGCAAAAAATCTAACTGAAAATGTAGTACTGGCTTATCTTTCTGAAAGAGTAAAGATTGTAAAATGCCGTCCATGTCACCGAGTTCGGGTCTCTGCCCAGTTCCCCTACTCCGTTAACTTTCCTTTAGAAATTGGGAATATTTGCGCAGGTTAAACACCGGTGTATGTTATCTCTGGTCTCTTTTATCTAAGGATAGAACACATAAAAATAACATGACAAGTTCCTATAATCGTAGGAAAAAAAATGTAATTTTTATGTCTACTCTCTGAATCCGGGAGATTGCCCACATATTCTAGGACAACCTGTACAATAATCTAAAATGTAATTATAGATATAATGTTCGTAAACGCTTTCTTTAATATTTTTATACTTCGTATACATTGTATTTATATTAGGGTTACCTATTTTAAATAAAGTTCTTCTTCTGTCAATATTATTTGTAATTTGATTTGTAAAATATATCTTACCATTTTTCTATAAATTATCTGGAATCTAGATAATTAGAAAAGTACCATCGACAATGAAACCTATGCGAAGGCCACATGTCTCAAAAATTATTCTAATCTATAATAATAAATGTTTGTCATGCAACTATTTCCAATGATAATACCTATAACTACACGATAATCATTAGATGCATTTTTAAAATAATTTTCTCGTCCTAATTCATTTTGAAAAAATGTAATTTTTAAACAAACACAGAACCATTTCAATAATTATTACGCAAAATGATGAAGTCATCACGGTACCTACTGGTTGTTGTTCTCTATTTTTTATGATGAGAAATAACATTAATATTTATAAATTGCATTAGTCCCCAGTTCTGTGAATTATGTTGAAGCCGAGATGGTGATGATGATGATGAGGGTAACCTTGTATCGAAAGTATTTGCTAATTTCCTAGTAACATAAATTTCAATTTTAATAAAATTTATTGATGTTATGGTAACGGTAGATTTTCATCTAAACTGAATTAGTGGGATTGTATATTTAAATATACTCGAACAAGATGAGCCACTGAAAACTTTTCACTTAGGTTTTTAGGTTTTTTCCTATTGATGTAAAAAAAAAGAGAAACGCTTGTACAATGCTTGTACTTAGTAACTGAGGACAACGATAAAAAATAACTTTTGTTTCACTTTATTTTTTGTATATTTCTTTTCTTGTAGAATTGATGATGGTCGCTTAGGACTCAAATTTACTCATTACGACTATAGAGATTACTTTCACATTGTTCAGAAATTAATAAACTTGTTAATATTGATAAAAAAAAGTACCTAGATAAGCAGAATTCTCGCTCGAACCTCGTATATGTGATTTATGCTAATCAATACCGTAAAAACAGCTTGCTGCATATTAAATTGAAAGTTTGATAGAATTATTTCTAAATTACAGAGCAAGCAGCTCTTTGGAGAGATACATTAACTAGTAGATAAATATATCAAATTACATGGAATAATAAATCATGCCTACTTTATAATAAGTAACTAACTGAATTTTATTAGCGGAGAAAGTTTATTACCCATCACTGTTATAAATAATCTGATGATAGTAAAACCATAAAAAATGTAATAATTCATAGTAATAAGCGCATACTGCATACTTCATGGTGTTGAATGTTTAAAAATTGATTTTAAAAAGTTGGTTGATGGTCAATGAACTTCATTGATAGCAATGGTTGAATTTCAGAGTCGGATCATAGATAAATAAAAAAAAAACTAGTAAATAAATTAATCAATAATTATCACCGTTATAATTTAAAATATTTGGATAACATTTCGACCGTGGCGAAAGGATGAGTGAAAAAATATAAAGAACGAAAGAAATATATTTTAAAACGCTTACAGCTAACGGGTTATTTGAGTTTAAAATTATTATTTTAGAAAATAAAGTACTTTTGCGTATGTCTAATTTGCAGAATGGAATTTGATGGCTGCCAGGTATTAAACGAGCAATACCAAGATTTAATATTTGACATATGTAATATCTTTCCCATACCTAAGTGATCCCAATTTTCCCCTATTGCCAAAACGGGATACCTATATCAATTTTGATAAAAGCAGTGCCAGGTACTAAAATAATGCACTAGATCATATAATACCCACTCCAATACCTTTTTCCCAAGTGGCACCAATTTTTCTTCCATTGCCTCCAAGTAGTACTTTTTGCTGCTATCAATTTTGACAAGAACAGTGCCAGATACTAGAAACATTGCACTAGATCATTAAAAGAAATAGAGGAAGTCATAATTTACGGATGCTACATCTCATAAAATGTCAACCTAGAGATATACACAAACTTCCTAGAGGCACTGCGTGAAGACATGAAAAGGAAGACCAAACAAATAGTTGTTGGAGGTGACTTCAATTCCAAATCCTACCTATGGGGCTCTAATGTAGAAGACCGCAGAGGCCAAGTACTGTTAGAATGGCTAGCTGAGGACGATCTGATCGTGCATAATCAAGGAAGCAAGCCTAGTAAAGACACTTAGCTATCACCAACACATAACATTTGAAATATTAGAGAAATATATAATGCGTCTAAATATCTCCAATAAAAGCAAAGGCTGGAAAATTACTAAAAGTAAACTTGGCGACATGGTCCAAGAAGTGGGTGCAGGATTAGAAGTAAGTCCCAATAAAGACCTAGACGAGGAACTGCTTACCAAAATCATCACGGCAGCATGCAATAAAATAATGCAAAAGAAAAAAATCGGCCGAAATAAAAAGTCCGTCTACTGGTGGACAGAACAGGTAGCAGAGAAAAGGAAAATAAGAACCATGACTAGGGCAAATAAAAATAACAACTCAAACATAAAGCAAGAGTGTACGGAAAGATACCGAGAAAAAATGACCATCCTTAAGAAAGCTATCGCGAAATCTAAAAAGAATGCATGGAAGAAACTGGTGCAAGAAGTGGACCTGAATGTATGTAAAGGGTATAAAATTGTCATGGACAAATACAAAGGAAACGCTCTGATAACCTTAGACAACGAACAACAAAATATATTAGGCACAGGAGTTATTCCCGACGCACCTGATCAGAAAGTGGGAAAGAATGCCAGTAAGGAAACAAGACATACCTTCCTTCACAAAGGACGAACTGCTAGAAGCCAGTAATAAGTTAAAGGAGAAGAAAGCCCCGGGCCCTGATGGCATACTTGCAGAGGTGGTGAAGGCGGTAGTTAAAAACCACACAGGATACATTCTAGAGATTTTTAACAGATGTTGGCTGAAACGAACGTTCCCTAAACAATGGAAAGTAGCAAAACTGGTACTTCTGGAACAACATAAAAGAGAACAAATTAACAGGACATATAGGCCTATCTGTCTCCTTAATGTATTTGCAAAATTGATGGAGCATCTTCCCCTAGGAAGGCTGAAGAGGGAAATAGAGAGAAACGGTGACTTGTCTAGTGAACAATATGGTTTCTGAGAGGGCAGATCAACCATGGACGCTATGGAAAAAGTTCAGCAAATAGCAGACGAGGCAAATGAGAGAGCAGGCAGAAAAAAATGTGCCCTCATTACAATCAATGTAAAAAATGCCTTTAATGCTGCCCCGTGGGATAGAATTCTAGAGGAACTGAGAAACCGAAGTGTAACCCCACAAACGTATAACCTAGTGGCCAGCTATCTAGAAGACAGGTGGCTCCTCATAGGTACAGAAGGAAAAATGAGAAGGATGACGTGCGGAGTACCATGAGGCTCTTTTAACAGACCACTGTTATGGAATGGCATCCTAAAACTCCCGATACCACGCGAAGTGAAGCTAGTAGGCTACGCGGACGATGTAAGCATAATAGTGACGGGGAAAGACGCGGAAAACTGCAAACAACGGCAAATGAGGTCCTAGACAATATAACACAATGGTTGACAGCTAAAAGACTAGCCCTAGCCCCACAAAAAACTAATATTATAATATTAAAGATTGCAAAGTTTTCTTTTTGACGCTTAGTGGTTTGGCTTCCTTCTTTTCAAAGTCATCGAAAAGAACTCGCGCTTTGGACATTCACGTTCAAAAAAGGTTTCCAAAAGTTGCTCAGACGCGATGGAACTACAATGGACGTTTAGTGCAAACAGTGTTTCAATACCGTGATTCTTTGATACACTTTTTTCAAGACGTTTGGGATAATAAAGAAAAATGAGATGCTGAAACTGTTACTGCCGCTAAAGGGTATTTGCATTGGCTCAAACAAAACTTTGATTTCAATTTTTTGCTCAACATTTTTGCAGAGATTTTCCCTTTTACTGACATTTTATTCGACATTTTACATACCATGGACATTTTACAGACAAAGTCAAATGACATTGACTTTTGCTTTAAACAAATTGATGATTTTAAAAATAAAATGAATAAAAAATGAGACCAGTTTGAACACTTTTGGAATAAGACTCAAAACATTGGCTTAGAACCCGAAAGAAAGAATTAGAATTGATAATATCGGCGACAGAGATCTCCTTTCATCGATTATACGCCGCAATTTTTGATAATATTTTATAACAAATGAACTCTCGATTTCAAAACTTTAACGAATTAAAATTTGTTGAATTGTTCAATTTTAATATTAGTAACTACGATTCATCAAAATTTTCATCGGAAGCTTTTAATTCACTAAAATTAAATTATGGAAATTTTTTCGATATTCCAGCATTAAAGTCCCAGTTAAGTGTTGTTTATGAAACAACAAATTAGTGATAAAAAAATGCCCATCAATTTGTTAAATTTTCTTATAACAACTAGTTTAAATAAGTCTCTTTGTGAAGTCGTCAAGTTGTGTGAATTAGTACTAACCATCCCAGCCACAAGTGCGTCAGTTAAGCGAAGTTTTTCAGCATTAAAGCGCATTAAATGTTTTATACGAAATTTAACAAGTAAAGACAGCCTCTCTAATTTAGCCCTAATATTCATTGAAAAACAGCTTGTTAAACAGTTATCAGAAAATCCAAAATTTTACGACGATGTTATAGACAAATTTGCAGCCATTGAGGATAGGCGAATAGATCTGAAGTATAAATAAATGACAACTGCTGTGTCAATAATAAAAAAACTTCAGTTAAATGATTTTTTTACGTTTAAATAAACCAAGGAAGCTTTTCAATGGTAAGTTTTTTTATAGCTTCTAGTACTAAACTAGGTAATAAAGTAATAGTAACACTTCAAAAATCTCAATCTCGAATATCCGTAGTACTGAGGGGAAAAAAAGCAAGATTGTGACAAAATGGTGAATGCGCTGCGAAAAATTTTCGTCTGCGGCGCTGTGCTTACTGGTCTGCTGTATTTTTATACAATCGCTTCCCCTTCCACTGGTATAAAGTTTCAGTATTTGGCACTTTTTTGGTCAAAATTGACAAGAGGAAAATACTCCGCATGAAGGCAATAGAATGATAATTGGTGATACCTGGCAAAAGAATATTTAAATGGGGAATGCGGGTATTATGTGTATAAAGTTTCAGTAATCTAGTGCCTTTTTTCAGTATCTGGCACTGCTTTGGTCAAAATTGACAAGAGTAAAATACTCCGCATGAAGGCAATAGAATGAAAATTAGTGACACCTGGCAAAAGGATATTAAAATGGGAAATGCGAGTATTACGTGTACAAAGTTTCAGTAATATAGTGCGTTTTTTTCAGTATCTGGCACTGTTTTGGTCAAAATTGATAAGAGTAAAAACTCCGCATGAAGGTAATACAATGAAAATTGGTTACACCTGGCCAACGAATATTAAAATGGGGAATGCGGGTATTATGTGCATAAAGTTTCAGTAATCTAGTGCCTTTTTTCAGTATCTGGCACTGCTTTGGTCAAAATTGACAAGAGTAAAATACTCCGCATGAAGGCAATAGAATGAAAATTAGTGACACCTGGCAAAAGGATATTAAAATGGGGAATGCGAGTATTACGTGTACAAAGTTTCAGTAATCTAGTGCGTTTTTTTCAGTATCTGGCACTGTTTTGGTCAAAATTGATAAGAGTAAAAACTCCGCATGAAGGCAATAGAATGAAAATTGGTTACACCTGGCCAACGAATATTAAAATGGGGAATGCGGGTATTATGTGCATAAAGTTTCAGTAATCTAGTGCATTTTTTCAGTATCTGGCACTGCTTTGGTCAAAATTGACAAGAGTAAAATACTCCGCATGAAGGCAATAGAATGAAAATTAGTGACACCTGGCAAAAGGATATTAAAATGGGGAATGCGAGTATTACGTGTACAAAGTTTCAGTAATCTAGTGCGTTTTTTTCAGTATCTGGCACTGTTTTGGTCAAAATTGATAAGAGTAAAAACTCCGCATGAAGGCAATAGAATGAAAATTGGTTACACCTGGCCAACGAATATTAAAATGGGGAATGCGGGTATTACGTGTATAAAGTTTCAGTAATCTAGTGCGTTTTTTTTTTTAGTATCTGGCACTGTTTTGGTCAAAATTAACAGTAAATAATTGAGTGTATAGTACTCCATTGGACAATGGAAAGAAAATTGGTAACACCTGGCAAAAAAATATTGGAATGGATACGTGTATCTTCAGTAATCCAATGCGTTCTTCTAGTTTCTGGCACTGTTTTTGTAAAAATTTACAAGAGTAAAGTAACCTTTGAAGGCAATAAAGGGGAAATTGGTGTTACGTTTCGTTCTAGTACCTTGCACTGTTTTTGTAAAAAATTGACGAGAGTAAAGTACCTCTTGAAGGCAATGTGGGAATATTAGTGCGTTTTTTCCAGTATCTGGCACTGTTTTGGTCAAAATTGACAAGAGTGGTACTCCAATTAGGCATTCCAACGACCTGTCAAACAATAGGTGCCAGTGGGAAATTCTTGTATATCTAAGGGGGTAGCAACATAATCTTGCAACTTGGACGCTATTTTTATTCGAAGTAGTAGTCGCCAAGCCTGCCAATTTATGAAGAAATGTATAGGTGGGCTTTTTAAATATTATTTTTATTGTGTTTGTCATAAAATATTTAAATGTTATTCATTATTCATGATTTTACGTAAAGTAGATAGAATACACCGTATGTCACCACCCTTAGATATACCAAACCTTCCCACTGGCAATTCATTTGTTTGGAATGGATAATGGAAAAAATTGGTGACACCTGTCAAAAAAATATTGAAATGGATACTTGTACATCTTCCAGTAATCCAGTGCGTTTTTCTAGTTTCTGGCACTGTTTTTGTAAACATTTACAAAAATATAGTACCCCTTGAAGGCAATGAAGGGAAATCTGGTATCATCTTTTTTTCTAGTACCTTTCACTGTTTTTGTCAAAAATTGACGAACGTAATTGGAGCCATATCTAGCACAAAATATTGGGGTGGGTATCATTATGAACTCAAGTACCTGACAGAAGTCAAATTTAAATCTGAAAATTCGACACACATACTCTACTACTTTATCCAATAACTCGAAAATGGTAATAAATGAATTACAACAGCGTTTCCCAAAGTGTGCTCCGCAGAGCCCTGGGGCTCCGCAAAACCTCTGTGGGGGATAAAAAATAAATACTAAAGGATCGAGTACTATGAGAAAGTTCAGGAGGACCTGGTCTGAGGACGTTTCTTTAGATTTCACTAAGGATCTAATTTTGCTTGAGGATTTTTGTTTTAAATACCCTGGGGTTGCAAAGTAAAATATAACCTATCTAATTTAATTATTAATTTAGGACTCCGTCAAATATTTCGCTTTTGAAAAAGGTTTCGCGCGTCGCCAAAAAAGTTTGAGAAATACTGAATTACACAATTTTTAAACGTTCAAAACAACCGGGCCAAATTCAAAATCCGTGGGAACCACAAGATGTAAAATTCAGATACATCGCGTTTCTATTTTCAACATATCTATATTACATCAACTTTAATCTTTAAATATCTCACACTGTCATTTCGAAAAGAACTTGATTTATTTAATCGCGTATAATTTTATTCAATATATAGACGACATCGGAGATATTTTTGAATAAATTAATCGCATTTACACAAGTCAATAAACGTGAGAAAGTGAAAACTCACCAATAAGTAAGCACCAAAAAATCCAGAAGCGATCTGCACACTACAACAAAAACAGTTTTCTACTAGTGCCATTGCATATCCATTTTTCGAATCACCCAAACACTATTAGACACAAAAAAATACATTTTGGGACTACATCACTCCGTTACAAGTTCAATGCTATCGTCCGACCAACAAGTCATCCTGAAACCACCCCACTGGATTTTCGATCTTCTTCCAACAAACAACCGTAGAATAATATTAATAATAATCCGTATTGTTTCACTGTTAAAAATCTGTTTGTGGGTTGAATAACTCTTCGCAGCATGGGTGAGGCAATGGTGTGAGTAATATCTTTGTATATTTGCAACTTTTTGAATATTCCATTCACGTGCGCACGGTTACTTTCTCTTCAAATATTGCCTCCACTTCCAAGCAAGGTGAAGATTAAAAAAGGTAGGCGCAAATAGTATACTGAAAACTGGAAGGTATGCAACATTTATTACATTGCGACGTTAGTATAGTGGTATAGTTGAAAGGAGATAGTAGAATAGTGGAAAACGATTGCGATGGAATGCACTAAATATCTTATGAATTTATCCTTTATCTTTATGTATGTGTATATTATATGGATGAGCCACTTACAATTTAAATAAATGTAAATATATAGCTGATAAATTTTATTGTGTCGCGAAAATTTGCTTGAGAAAGTATGCCATGGCCACAGTGTTGCCAGATGTACGATAATATTCGTTTGGGTACGGAACGCCGTGGGTACGGACGACTTTAGGGACAGTGGAATTTTAAAGAAATTTATTTTTTATCAGAAAGAGCGTATTTTAAATAGCACATTTAAAAAAAAATTGCTGTAAATGCGTTATTTAAACCAAAAAAAATTATTTAATTTCTATAAAAATCGGCATTTCGACGACTGTAAACATCGAAACTCAATGGTTTCTGTCAAATTTGGAAAATATAATTGCAACGTTGCCGGATTGTGATAAAATTAGTAATTAATGGAAAATTGTGATTGCCCATACCGGTCCATAAATATGCGAACAATTATATTCGGCGCTTCGTCCGAATAGATTACTTTATAATAACTTAGTAGTACCGGTTTTCGGTGCTAGATGGCACAACGTTCAAAGATAAAAAAAAACTTCTTTATCGGTTAAGTATGCTTACCTACTTTACCGATCCCTTTCACACGTCATAACGTTTTTTGTGCCAAGATGGTTTCAACGTTCTTTTAGGAATAGAGAAGTTTTATCTCTAAAATTTTATAATTAGTTGTATTTAATAATATTTATTTTTAAGGTAAAATGGGAGAACATAAGAAGAGGAAAAGGTCGTCTTCTATTTCTCGCTCACCCTTGCATAGAAGGCCGCTAACTGCACTGGAAAATATGTTGATTAATAATGATATTGAGGTAATACGACATAAAAGAGTCCGCGGCCCAACTAGTGGCCCGGCGTCCTAAAACTCAGTTCATAGTGTTGGGGCAAAAGTTCATTAATCACGGAAAAAGAAGTGTTCTGGCTAAAGTCCTTGAACCACAAAGCCGTACATCCCCAGTAAGTTGCTACATACTATATATCCGTCCGCGGCCCAACTTGTGGCCCGGCGTCCTCAAACTCAGTTCATAGTGTTGGGGCAAAAGTTCATTAATCACGGAAAAAGAAGTGTTCTGGCTAAAGTCCTTGAACCACAAAGCCGTACATCCCCAGTAAGTTGCTACAGACCATATGTCCGTCCGCGGCCCAACTTGTGGCCCGGCGCCCTCAAACTCAACTCGTAGTGTTGTGGCAAAAGTTCATCAACCACGGAAAAAGAGAGTTCTGGCTAAAGTCCTTGAACTACAAAGCCGCACTTCCTAGAGCTAGACACTGAGACTAGCTCGTCTAGGAGACGACCTGGATATTGAAAACAAAAATGGTGTTTAATCCTTACATTGGAAAAAAGTTTGTCTTTAATTCTAAAAGATTAGGCAAGGAAAAAATAAATATTTGTCCTCTATTAAAATCCCCAGAAATATATCAAAAATATTTAACTGGCATATAAAGTCAATAAAATTAAGTCTAGGAGTGTCCAGTATTGGTAAGGTAATAAATATATTCTTGTCATCTAACAATGAGACATAAAAAATAGTCTGGGAAAACCCTTCGCAGATTTTTCTATAAAATATCAAATGATTCTTTAGTAACAGCTCTGCATATAAAAATGAAATTGATAAATTCCTGTATTTACTTATATATAAACAGAAATTCTCCATTCAGTTAGGTATAATGTTTGATATACAATAATATATTTAATTAAAATTAATCAAAATAATAGTTAAAATACAAATAATGCAATACAATATGGTTCTAACCCTGGAAATTAATATAAAACCCAAAAGGTAATAGACAAATCAGTCGTGATGTATTTTTACAACACTACTTCTAAAAACAGTCCAGAAAAACCCAGCTTTCAATATTTCGGGAAACTGGAGGAGCCTATTTTGCACCAGGGGGAGGGGGAGGCAGAAAAACTGGACAGGGACCCCCTTCTCTGTTGCACAGAAAAAAGAAGATGAACTTATTCTTGTCTGTGCTACCCTCAAAACAAATATTAAAGGTAGGTTTAAAAGCAGGGTAATTAAATTGTTATATCTGAATGGAAAAGCCTTAAACCAAATCCCTTAGATTGCCTGAATGGTTACAAAACTCCACATAAACTCCCCACATAGAAATTTTTCATCAAAGATTGTCATTAAAGACAAACCATTAATTGAAAATTTCTTAAAGGACTTTAAAAGCAAGGGTGCATCAAAAATTGATTTATTCTAACTATATTTTACCTGACCATTTCAAAATGGAAGATTAAAGAACCGTAAAATTATCACAAAATTCATTTATATGTAAGTACAGTCACTCTGTTGGCTATCTCGATGTGTACAGACTTAAAAGATGGCTATTAATTTCCAAATACCAATTCATAAATCTACAAAATGTTTAAGATATCTTTAATTAGTAAAATTATGAAAACATTTGCCTTTTAAGAGAAATTGACATTTAGTTGTTCAGTTTACTTAGACGATGGTCTAATAATGGCGAATTCAGAATTACATGCTTTACAAACTAAAATTATAATAGGAAACTTGAAAAATCTTGGATTCACAATGAACTTCAAAAAAGTACTTAGTTTAGTTCCTAGCAAACATTATAAATTTTTTAGGGTTAGCCTTCACTGTTGTAAATACTGAAAATCTTATGTCGATTGTACCTACTAGCCGAAGAAAAGAAAATGATTAGTTTCAAAGCAGTCACAAAATTAAATAATGAAAAATAAGGTTTTTTGCTCCTGTTATTGAACTCCTGGTATCTGCTATGCCAGCTGAAAAATATATAGTCGTTTATACATCAAGTCTTTAGAAAAAGAAAAAGTTTTAGCTCTAGGAGAAGAATAAGATAACAATTATTAATAATATGAATATCATATTGTAATCATTTATAGTTTGTTGCATTCTATTATGCCCCAAAAATGTCTTGCTCAAAATTGTAATTTTGCAAATATATTCGTGAGGTGTGATAACCACTACCACTTTATATATATTTTTGTAAGTAAACAAAAAAGGACAGTAGGTATCTATAAATCATAAATATCTGGATGAAGTTATAATAATATTTATTTACCATAAAAAATACATTTTCTATTGACTTAATACAATAAATATATTATAATATTTGCTAAAGATTTGGAGATGGTGTGAATCAAAAAATTACTGGATTCAAGCATAGTGTACTTATATGCGCATCTTTTCTACTTACATTTCATATACCTATATTTGTTCAGTAGAAAATAAAGCAGATAGGGGTCACGTGTCAGACTTCTTTGGAAACACAATATGGGAGTTAGATAAGTCAGTATTTAATAAAATACATAACAAGATAAGATGGAACTCCTCTACTATACCTAGAAATATATTTGTATCCAACTTAAACCGAAAACTTAAAAAATATGACAATCACGAGATCCAGAGCCAGTCGCAATAGACGTATTTTCGCCATATTTTGAGAGAATATATATACAAACCTATGCATTTCCTCCTTTTCCAATAGTCTTAAGTACTAAGAAAAATTATCATTAATAAGTCTTCAGGAATAATGATTGTCTCTTACTGACCAACACAACCCTTGTTTCTAACGGTAACCTCTTTTGAGGTAATCGCACACCCACATATATCGGCGACCGATTGGAGAAACTATCCAACAAGGATTTAGTCTAAAAAATATACTCGAGGTAGGCCTAGGTAATACAATGCCAAACTCTATCAAAAAATATTTTACAATACAGTTGCCCCCCTTAGGGCATGGGGGTCTGGCCTGGTGGAATTATTCTTGTAGAAAATAAGTAATAAATTTTGTACAAAACGCAGCTGGCTATACGAACAAGCTTTCGTTAGTGTAGTTAGTAATATATTTTACTAATACCTAAAGCTAATAACATATTGGAGCCGATATAAATGTAAAATGCTCCACAAAAAAGGTATGTCTAAGTTAAGGCCTACAAAATCACGTTATAATTTTTCTTGAAATCTTTGAAAGGTGCTGGATTATTTGAATAATTTACCAGAACAGTTGCCACTGGAACAGTTAGTCCAAAAGACCACAATCTTAATCTCCCTGATAATAACTGGCTATGCAAACAAACTAATAAAATACAAAATATCGTAATCACAGGTTTGATCCAAATATTAATTCCAGTGCTCATACAAACATCAAAACAGAAAGATTCTAAAACTTGTAAGGTTTGTTGGAGTTGGTAATATCTCGTAGAAAATCCTCTAGGATCTGCATCGCTACTACTCCGCTAGAGCATCGTACATAAACGGTAGAGTATATTAATTAATGAATAGCTGAAATCAGGAAAACGAGGAATTTTTATTAATTGCCAGTTTACCACCATACTAAAAGTGGGAACCTAAACCATACATCAAATTGTTTTAAGAGCGACGCAGGTATATAAATAGGTACTGCTAGATTTTCTGCTTTATTCCAGGAGACATTCTGTGGAAAGCTTTTATAAATTTTTACAACAGGCCTCTGGAAGAATCCAGATTTGCAGAAGCAATAATTAGGTATTAATTGTTTTACATTCTCATCATAGAATCTTAAAAAAGATACTTTTTCTGTTTACATAGTAGGTTAGATTGTTTATAAAAATTTTGGTTGTTTTTACCATAGGCTTAAAAACAATAGCTTTTGTTTTTCTAGGAAATATCAAAGAAGATACTGTATAACCTTGATACATTTCCTAAGCCTGAAACAATGTAACTTTAAACAGCCTACTAAGTTATTATAAAGTAATCTATTCGGACGAAGCGCCGAATATAATTACCCGATCAAACGAACTTGTGAAGTTCGATCGTAATTATATGAGGCGCTTCGTCCGAATAGATTACTTCCCATCCCATTTTTACCCAACCCATTTGAATTTGTTTCAGGTAGGTATAAATCCAAATCGAAAAACAAATTTGAATTTGCTTTAAACTTTATGACGTGTGAAAGGGATCGGTAAAGTAGGTAAGCATACTTAACCGATAAAGAAGTTTTTTTTATCTTTGAACGTTGTGCCATCTAGCACCGAAAACCGGTACTACTAAGTTATTATAAAGTAATCTATTCGGACGAAGCGCCTCATATAATTACGATCGAACTTCACAAGTTCGTTTGATCGGGTAAGAAAACGAAGCAATAACGATTTATCGTAGGGTAACGGCTTCGCCGCCAGCAAAAATCATCAACCCATACCTGGCTACGCCAACCGGCATAGACTCCAACGGACTGGACACAGCTCAAATTAAATTGAAAACGTACATAGAAGCTCGTCTATGTTCGTATAGCATCGCACATGTTCGTAGATACTCGCCTGCGTTCGTGTAGGTTTTATACATGCTCTCGCGAGTTAGTATAAGCTTAAGAAAGTTTGTACAAATATAAAATTTGGCACAAGCTCTTTAATGTTCATTGAAATAAGCTCGCCTACTTTCGTTGAGGAGAGCTAACGTTCGCGTAGGCTCGCATGTGTGAAAACGAGCTTGATATGCTGTTTAAAAAAGTATTTTTTTTTTACTCTATATCCCTTTTATACCAAAAGTACTTGATATACTTGTTATGTTTGCAAACGTATTTAAATCAATTTTTAATTTAAATAATGGTTTTTCATTGTTTTAATTTATTATAAATGACCTGGCAACGTTGTGATTATTTTATATTCTTGTATTGGCAGTTCTTTTTTACTTATGACAATTAGACACTTGACAGTTAGGTGTCACCGCTCACGGCTGACTAAATTTTACAATTTTTTGTAATTTTGAAAAACTAATAAAAGGTAATAATATAATTATTATATTTAATAAATACAAAATTAACGAACTTTAATTTTAGTAAATCAGATATTTTTCATTATTGCTATATGTACATAAAACTTTTTTTGTAAAAATGGTTCTGATCGATTACGTAAATCAGAATAATGGGAGGCCGTGTCTTTTGGCAATTTTGACGCAAAAATCACAATCTAGCAACAGTATCAAATTTATTTTAAGTCTTAGATACGTCTATTCTCATTATCAACAATAATTAAGTTTGGTATTGATAAAAAAAAAATATTTTTGCTAAAGTAACCAAAAAACGCAACCATGAACAAATTTTTTGAAACAATTATACCCCAGGAGATGCAGGAAGTAATTAAGTAGGAATACATGCTTTTTATTACATCTAACTTCTGTATACCTATTTAGGTTGAAATTACAAGTTATGCATTCTACTATTTAATTGAAGTTCTGATGTAACTCTTATCAACAAATATTTACATTTATTACTTTCTAATAGCAGTTTTTTAATATCGCATCCTAAAATCACTTACTTATAGTAGTTTTGTAATGTTGAAATTGAGGTTAATATACCGTATAACTTGTGGTTTTCTATCTTTATTGTTACATCTGTATATATTTTATGAATAAAGATGCATTTCAACTGATTTTCAAAGTGATAGCTACCGTGCTAAGGGTTAGAACTCTTTTTGTCATCAAAAATAGCAATGAAGTAATTTTTTCTTCCAGGACAAGAATCAAAATGGCAGACAAAGTGGAAAAAGTCTCCAGACCTATGAAGTTTCCTTACACTTTCAGCGCCAAACTTGCTCAGTTTCCCATTAAGCATTACTTGAAAAACCAATGGATCTGGAAGTACTATGCAATTTCGCTAGTCGTCTGCCTTCCAGTCTTCAATTCCATCAGCAAACTAGGTAAAAATTTTAAGTAATATTTACTTGGTTTCAGTGAAATACATAATTGAAATTCTTAAATGTAACTCGATTTTTGTTTCAGCTAATTCACCTGGAAATGTAGCCAAATGGGCCGAAATTCGTAGGAAGGAAGCTGCTGAACACCACTAGAATTGATTTTTTTGTCTATATAGTTAATAATGTGTTAGAAATCATTCGTTTTATTTAATTATTTTCCAATTATAAGTATAAAACACTTAAGTATTTTTAGTTTCTTGTCTAAAATAAATTACCTTATCTTTTTAAAATTTCGAAACAGGTGATTTCAACAATAATTCCCAAAGTATTTTTTAAACTAAAATCCAAAATCAACACAAAAATACATGCATCCACTAGACTAGAGCGTTAACTATTACATAACTCAATCAAGGGTTGAGTATTTCCCACTCAATTAAAATTAGGTAGTTAAACCACTATATAAAAAAAATATGATTCTCAGTTATTAGAAAATTATCGAGGGATAAGTATTTTGCCTAGTTTATTTGAAATAGTTATGTGGTGTCCATTAGACTATCCTGAGGTGCGAATTTCGAAATTTTGGCACTAGTTTATTGAAGTAACTAACTTTTTATAATATTTTAAGTAAAATTAAGTATGGAAAATTATTTCGTGTTCGATATTTTCATTTAGATTATAATTAAATACAATATTTTGACTATTTAACCTAACTTTTATCATTATTTCCTTCCACAAAACATAAAAAATAATTTATGGATTTGTCTATATGTCTATCGGTCCTTGAGTTTGCAACGTTGTTGAATTTAAAATCACTGTGTGGATGTCAAAGTTTGTATTTAATAGCAATAATTGTGTTGTCAGTTGTGGATTGAAATATTTATTATTGTCTCTATAACTAATAATAAAAAATAATTAAAAGTATCCTTGATGTTGTGGACGTTTATAAAAAGCGGAAAAGAATTACTAACATAGTTGGTGAACGCCCGCTCTTTTTTAGACATGGGTAACGCACTAAAATTCTTTGCGTTGATACACTAACTCCGGCGCACTCTATTGCGTTAACGCAATTGCGTTATTGCGTCACACCACTGCCTGCGCCGAATGAAGTCGATGCACCTCGGTGTATCGCATGATACCGGTGACGGGTGTTTGTGTTATTCAGCGCGGGCTGTCCTTTTATAAGGGTCAAACCGTGTTCAAGAATTGGGAATTTAACTAAATTTTTTTATTTTACAAAGAATACAAAAATTCCAATTTATATAAAAAGGATATAACTTTTGTATACTAGTAGCCAATCAAAATGGGAAGAACTAAAAACTGACAGTGTACAAGGTTAAAATCCATAAAATTCGACCTACAATCCTACAAATGATGTGACATGTTGCAAAGAACATAATTACTTGATAGATTTTGGGTAATCTGCATTACGAGTTGTATCAATTACGTAAATTAATATTCTCAACTCGTCACGGATAACGGAATCGGTGCCTGGCGCATGGCGCACCAACAACTCGCGATCCTTTCGACTCAGTATCGAAAATTGCGTTGCGCTGATACAGTAAAAACTGATGTATCAACGCTCGTAACGCATAAAACTGCGTTAACGCAGCGCTGCGTTACCCATGTCTACTCTTTTTCCATCTACACCATAAGAGCATCATACTACAAATAGGTCTTTTTCTTTGCATCGAAAGTTTAGCATTGATCTCTACACCACTTCTGAAAATATCATTCCATTTATACAAATTGGATGGAACGATATTTTCAGAAGTGGTTTAGCTCTCTTACAAACTGATAAAACAACATTTTTAGGACTTGGGTTCAAATGAACTACTCTTTCCTACAGTTTTTTTAAATAGAAAGTGCAGATGAACTACTGTAACAGACGATATTTTCAGTTCAATATAGTAAATAGAGAGATACACACTGTGTTCTATAAGTTGGATCCATGAGAATTTTTAATATTACGATTTAAAAACTTCAAGGGCAATCGTCTCTGTTTATTTTAAAATTTAAAATAGCCCATATCAAAGTTAGCTACCAACATTAGATTTCTATTAAATTCTATGATGAAATTGGCACTAAACAAAATTGAAAAAAATAATACTGAATTTAACTAATGCAGTAAGTACTTAACCAACTTTAATATGAGGTATTTTAAGCTTTTAAAAAAGCAGAGTTGAATGTCTTACGTTTTTTTCCAATGGTAATGTTAAAAAAATTCACATATGAATCCAACTTTATTGAACACCAGTCACCACTGTATAAATCGTGGGTATAAATATACAGCGCAAACACAAAAACATGATGGATGCAGATGAACTACTCTTACTTGCAGTTTTTTAAGTGGAAAGTACAGATACATTTTTAATATATATTTTTTTAGTTAAATATGAGATATAAATGAACTACTCTTTTAAAATCGCGGTACAAATAAACTACAGTGCAAAAACATGATGAACTACGCTTTATTGCTGTTTTTTAAGTGGAAAATACAGATGAACTACTTCTCTATTAGAGGTTGCGTTTTGTTAAAAATGGTAAACATACAAATGAACTATTTTCAAAATCGTTATACAAAGAAACTACAGTGCAAAAACATGACAGGTTCAAATGAACTACTCTTTCCTGCCGTTTTTTCAAGTGGAAAGTACAGATAAACTACTTCTCTATTAGGCCACCTCAGCACATACGCTTCGTTGTTCGAATTCTTAAACTTAAAGTAATAAGATTTAGACTCTCATCGTTACACACAAATTTCCATCCCATCTCCAAAGCTTTAAATTCTTCTTAAAGCCACCCTTTGACAGCGTGTAGAAAGACAATCATTTATAATTACATTAGAACTAAGTCGAAAACTTAACACTGTTAAATTAATGAATGAAAAAGCTTAGATATTTAGTTCTGTTACAAATAAACTACAATGCAAAAACATGATGGGTACAGATTAACTATTCTTTCTTGATGTTTTTAAGTGGAAAGTACAAATGAGCTACATTTCTAATAGACGATTTTTTAGTAAAATATGGTAAACGGAATGATATATAAATGAACTATTCTTTTAAAATCGTGTTACAAATAAACTACAGTGCAAAGCATATAATGGGTACAGTTGAACTACTCTTTCCTGTTGTTTTTAAGTAGAAAATACAGATGAACTACTTCTCTAATAATGTTTCATTTTATTAAAAATGGTAAACAGAATGAGATGTAAATGAACTATTTTTAAAATCGTTATACAAAGGAACTACAGTGCAAATGAACTACTTTCCTACCGTTTTTTTTTTCAAGTAGAAAGTACAGATAAACTATTTCTTTAATAGATTATTTTTTTAGTTAAATATAGTAAACAGAAAGATATATAAATGTAAAACTCTTTTAAAATCGTGTTACAAATAAACTACAGCGCAAAAACATGATTAGCACAGATGGACTACTCTTTCCTGTTGTTTTTAAGTGGAAAATACAGATGAACTACTCTAATAGACGATTTGTTTTAAGTAAAAATGATACAATAGAATGAGATAAATGAACTACTCTTTTAAAATCGTGGTACAAATAAACTAGTACAAAACATAATGGGTCCAAATGAACTACTCTTTCCTACCTTTTTTTTGAGTGGAAAGTATAGATGAACTACTTTAATAGATTTGTTTAGTTAAATATAGTAAATAGTTATAAATGAACCACTCTTTTAAAATTACAGCGCAAAAACAATAGGTACAGATGAACCACTCTTCTGTTGGTGTTTAAGTGGAAAGTACAGATGAACTACTTTTCTAATAGACGATTTTGTAGTCAAATATGGTAAACAGAATAAGATATAAATGAACAACTCTTTTAAAATTGTTACAAATAAGCTACAGCGTAAAAAAATGATGGGTACAGGTGAACTACTCTATTCTGCTTGTTTTTAAGTGGAAAGTACAGACGAACTACTTCTCCAATAGACGATTTTGTAGTCAAATATGGTAAACAATTAGATTAAATGAAATATTCTTAAAATACTAGTACAAACGAATTACATTGCAGAAACAAACTACTCTTTCCTGCTGTTTTTAAGTGGAAAGTACATATGAACTAATTCTTTAATATATGATTTTTTTTTAGTTAAAAATGGTAAACAATGAGATATAAATGAAATACTCTTGAAATCGTGCTACAAATCAACTACATCCTAAAAGCATGATAGGTATAGATGAACTACTCTTTCCTGTTGTTTTTTAAGTGGACAGTACAGATAAACTACTTCTCCAATGTTTTTTTTTAGTTAAAAATGGTAAACGGAATTAGATATAAATGAACTATTTTAAAATCGTTGTACAAATAAACTACAATGCAAAAACATGATGGGTACAAATAAACTACAATGCAAAAACATGATGGGTACAAATGAACTACTCTCTTTCCTGTTTTTTAAGTGAAAGATACAGATGAACTACTTTTTCATTGGAATCGAAATAAATAAGCAACACCATTAGATTTGACCATTTATTTATTTATTCATCGAAAAATAATGTTTTAAATATAAATCTCGTACACAATTTGTTGAATTACCAGAGTTAAGATTTCAATGCAAGCAAATCACTTCACTATTTTTGTTCTAAACAATGACGTTATAATACACGGTGTGTCAAGTTATAACTATTACTTTTATACATTCATAATAATTCACAAAAAATACTACTAAGTTAATTTAAATAAATAATAATTAGTTCCTATAGAGATATTTACAAAAATATATAAATATATAGTTAGATGCTTTGGTCCGGTTTTTCAAATTGTCGAACGCGTGCGCGTAAAGTAATTCGAAGAACGAGACCACAGACAATATTTAAACTAGTTCTATTTTATCAGAATCACTTGTAATTCGTACCAGATTTGTTCCAACCAAACGAAAAATTATCACTTCTAAATGTCATCTGTCCGTTGTCAACTGTCATACGTCTAACTTAAATAGAACTGTCAGTTATCTTTAAAATAATAAATATAGCTGTCACTTATAGCCTTTGAATTATCACCATTTCTCTGTCTAAGTTGTTAACAATTTTATCGCCAATGGGAGCAAATCTATTACTAGTAATTTCAAAATAATTCCCTAAACAAAAATATTTATATAACACAGTTCAACCAATCTGGATCATGCTTGATTATAGAGAGAAAAAAGACAGTTAACTGTCTGTATCCTTGTTTATTGGTTTATCCATGCTACAAAACAAAATAAAAATATATTCTACCAATTCTAAGAACAAAAATTAGGTTTTTTTTAACAATCCACAAATAAAACAATTTAAAGTCGTCGAATATTCAAGATAAACCAGATTGAATTGCTTTCGACCGATTCATACGTGTTTTACGGTTCGTCAAATCCAATGTGATCGTCGCTAACTTGAGATTCGGCTTTTAACAAAATACATAAAGCTGTAATTAAAGCACCTGCTTAGTCTATTTTACCAAATTTTCCAAAATATCGTTAGACGATTACTCTCACAATACCGTATTATACTAATTAAACTATTCTCTATGGACATTTTTCGAACAAACACGATATGATAGACGAGTTATTATTTCCAGATTCTATCGATTCCTAAATATGATTTTTCAAATTGTTAAGTTACTCGTCGTTTTAAAAAACGTATAGCAATTGCGAAAATTGTCGATTTTAAAACATTAAAAACTATGCGGAACATTTTTAGAATGTTGAAAAAACAAAAATGTCAAAACATCGTTTTTAAATTTCGAAAAGTCAAATTCACGTTTTTAGCTTTGGAAACGTCAAAGTATCGTTTTGAGATGCTTGTTTTTTGTATTTATTAAAAATCGTTTTTAAAAAATGCCAAAAAGGTATAATTTTAACACAGTCACCAAAAAACCATGTAAAATATTTTTAGAATGTTAAATTAATAAAGAAATGTCAAACGTCTCAAAACATCGTTTTCAACTTTAAAAAAGTTAAATCCACGTTTTCAAATTGTTATATACGCCATAACACGAGAAATTATTGTGTCCAATGTATAATTTTCAAGACAAGTATATCGTTTTTAGACGCGCGATTTTTGCATGTATTAAAAACCGTTTTTAAAAAATACCAAAAAGTATAATTTTAATAACACAGTCACCAAAAAAACCAGTAAAATATTTTTAGAATGTTAAATTAATAAAGAAATGTCAAAACGTCTCAAAACATCGTGTTATCTTTTAAAAAGTTGAATCCCCGTTTTCAAATTGTTATATACGCCATAACATGAAAAATTATTGTGTCCAATGTATAATTTTCAAGTATGTCGTTTTGAAAACGTCAAAGCAAAGTATCGTTTTTGGTGCATCATTTTTGTAAGTATCAAAAACAGCGTTTTGAAAATACAAACGACGAAATGCTTCATTTTAAAACGAAGTCGCCAAAAAATGTTTAAATAGTTAAATAGTTTAAAAACTATCTAGAAGGGTTTTAGAATGTTAAATTAAAAAACAAAACTATCAAGACGTTCCAAAACATCGTTTTTAACTAGCAAAAAAATCAAATCCACGTTTTCAAATTGTTATAAACGCAATAACAGAGCAAATGTGCAATGTATTGTTTTCAAGAAACTTAGTACGTCGTTTTGAAAACGTCAAAGTACCGTTTTTAAAGCGTGATTGTTGTAAGTATCAAAAACAGCGTTTTTAAAAATAAACATCAAAAGACTTATTTTAAAACGGTGACATTAAAACATATTTCATTGTTTAATATATGTATCGTTTTCAGAAGTATCGTTTTGGCCGTTTACACTTTTAGGCATCTAAAACGTGTTTTTACAATGTCCACACGTCCGGTTTTCAAAACATCAAAAACGTGGCAGTTATCGTTTTTAGCAAATTCTTTTTAATGCTTCAAAGACTTTGTATTTAAACGGTCAGAATCGTTTTTCTAATAGCAGAATATTTTGCTTTTTAGTACGTCACATATCACTTTTTATATTTAAAACTCCAGAAACGTTGTTATTTAATATAAAATATTTTTTTCAACGCATTCAACATGAAAAACGACATTAAAACGTTAAATCATTTAATTTTCCAGAACACACATAAAAAAGCTATTTTTTGCTTTTTAACGGTTTTTTAGCAAAATGTTTTTAAAATGTAATAATTTTGTTATAAAACATCCCATATTATTTTGAATGTTAAGAACAACAAAAACGCGAATAAAACTCTTTGACTTTCCTTTAAAATTGTTATTAAAACATAATTAGACGCCGTTAAAGTTTTTGACTTGTCCTAACGATGTCTATCTTATTAGTAAAGGAGCTGGACTTAAACTAGTGAATACCAAATGTGCAAAATGCAATGTTAGTCCAGCGACTCTCCATTACCGTCGTACAATGTTGCGTTTGGTAAAAAGAATAAGTGGATTTTTCCAGGTAGTACGGTTAAGAATTTCAAAAAACAACCTAGATCGGAAAGTAAAACTTTACGACATTTGACACTCCATACCAAGTGATATATATTATATACAATTATTTTTATTTTCTTTTTTTTTAATACACTTAACGCATATTTTAAGTGGAATCTACAGGACGACATTATTATATAACATAAATTAGTTTTATGTACACAAACACCAATTGAAAAGTTGTTGACTTTGATAGAATGAGATCAGAAACAAAATAAAAAATCATTAATCCATTACGCTCACGACATTAAACGGGGTTGTAGTCCTTCTCCTGAGTTAATAACATGAAAAACTATTCTATTATTATACCAAATGATATTTATAAGCAAAAGAGTTGAAACGATTGTTTTTTACTATTCCACTTTTAAACAATGGAAATGAAGTCGGACTGAAGACTAAACGGTTATGCTTTGATAATATTTAACGAAGTCGGACCGAAAACTAAACGGTTGCGTTGACAATAATGACAACTGACACGTCGGCAAAATATTTCCTTTGCGTTTCTTTACAAGATTGTAGATTTAGGGATATTTTTAACAATTTTACGGCATATTTAATTTCAACTCTTTAAAAATCGACAAATTCCATTTCGATATCGCCAAACGCTTTAATTACTACCAAATTATAATTTATCGTAAGATATCCATAACAAAAAACTGGACTACAACCGCGTCTAACCTAATCGATTTAAATAAAAATAAATTGTAAACTCACAATCAACTCAACATCAACTAAATCGCATCGTTAAAGATATCTATCCAATAATATTCGAAAAGAGTTTTTTTCTTTGTTTGTTATGTTTTGTTGTTTAAATCTAAATTTATCGACATCACAATTCACCGTTTCCACTGTCGTTATCGTCCTCCTCGGGATATTCGGAACCGTTTGACAGATCGTCGTACTCCTCATCGTAGTCGTCGTCGTAGAAATCCGTCATTTCTACTTGCTGCTCGGAACTGTTCGGTTTAACCTGCGTCTTGATGCAGTAATCTTCTAGAGTGAGAGGGACTTTCAGTCCGTCTCTTTCGGCTTCGGCTCTAGCCGTCATGGCTTGTTTTCTGAAAAGGAAAAAAAATACATTTTGCAACAAATTTTAATTGTTGCTTTCGCATGTTGAAATGGTTAACAGTTACAGAAATGTTTAATTCCTGATGCTAAATTGGTTAAAACTTAACTACCGTGTGCTGAAATGGTTAAAACCAACCTTCTGGTTGCTGAAAAGGTTAAAATTTAACTTTCAGATGCTGAAATAGTTATATTGGTACTTCCAAATGTTAAAATGGTTAACAGTTACAGACATGTTTAATTCCTGATGCTAAATTGGTTTAAACATAACTACTGTGTGCTGAAATTGTTAAAACCAACCTTCCGGATGTTGAAAAGGTTAAAATTTAATTTCCAGATGCTGAAATAGTTGAAATGGTTAACAGTTACACAAATGTTTAAATCCTGATGCTAAATTGATTAAAACTTAACTACCGTGTGCTGAAATGGTCAAAAGCCACCTTCCGGATGCTGAAATGGTTAAAACCACCCTTCCGGATGTTGAAAAGGTTAAAAATTTAACTTCCAGATGCTAAAAAGGTTAAAATTTAACTTGCAGATGTCGAAATAGTAAAAATGGTACTTCCAGATGCTAAAAAGGTTAAAATTTAACTTACAGATGCCGACATAGTAAAATAGGTACTTCCAAATATTGAAATGGTTAATATTTACAGAAATGTTTAATTCCTGATGTTAAATTGGTTAAAACTTAACTACCGTATGTTGAAATGGTTAAAACTCAATTTCTGGATGCTGAAAAGGTTAAAATTCAACTTCCAGATGCAGAAATAGTTAAAATGTTACTTTCAAATGTTGAAATGGTTAATTCCTTATGTTGAAAAGGTTAAAAGAACTTCCGCATTCTGAAACGTCAAAAATTAATTTCCGTATTCAGAAATGGTTAATTTCTGATGCTGAAATAGTTCAAACTAAATTTCTGGATGCTGATATGGTTAACACTTAATTTCTTGATGCTGAAATAGTTAATTCATAGTGCTGAAAGGGTTAAAATTTTACTTTTATAAGTTAAAATGGTTAATACCTAACTTCAGAATGCTAAAAAGGTTAAAATTTAATGTCAGGATGAATAAATGGTTAATTCCTAAAACTGAAATGGATAAAACTTAACTGATAGATGTTGAAATGGTGAAAATCTATTTTTAAATGCTGAAATGATTTAAACTTAACTGCCATATGTTGAAATGGCGAAAACTTAACTACCAGACGTTGAAATGGTTAAAACTTAACTTACATAAGCTGAAAAGGTTAAAATTTAATTTACAAATGAAGAAATGGTTAATTCCTGATAATGAAATGTATAAAACTTAACTTCCAGATTTTGAAATGACTTAAACTTAACCAACTTAATTTTTGGATGCAGCAAAGTTTAAAATTTAATTTAGGGTTAATTCCTGATACTGGAATGGTTAAAATTTAACTTCACGTTGCCGAAATGGTTAAAACTTAACTTTCGAATGTTGTAATGGCTAAAATTAACCATTTAACTTATTAAAGCTAAAATGGTTAAAATAAAAATATCTCCCGGATGCGAAAAAAGGTTAAAAAATTCGGGAATACTAATGATACTGATCTTCAAAGTCTGTCCAAAATTGAATGACGGTCTGTATCATCTTCAAGTAAAAGGCGAACAAATATCTCTTGTATTTTTTAATTATTATTTACCTTATTATGTTCTCGTACTCTTTGTCCTTGCCCTTCGAGTCCCTCCAGCGGCGGTACATCACGGAGGCGTCTACGTTGGCGGGACTGTAGGTGTTCGGCTCGTTCAAAAGCGATATAACCGACAACAATATGGTGCGGACGTTTTGCGTCGGGTTCCAGCGTTCGCACGGCAGTTCCCCAGATTGTGGATCGTCTATGGGCGGGTGCAGGATGCTGATACACAAATCTCCATTCTAAACAATTAAATGCGACCTCTTAAAGCACGAAAGTAATGATTTTTGTTCGTAAAAGCGAATTTTATGGGAAATATGTATACCAAAGTTATTATGTGAGCGAAGCGAGTAGAAAAACATGAATAGAAATGTCAGTTATCAATAAATAAATGTTTTTGAAATACATACACATACTTGACTTTACTTGAACGCATAAATATGTATTTTTTTAAATACCTGCTAATAAAGGATATATTTAATTATTATTAATTTTGACTTTCACACTACATATGTTTATTGTTAAATATTAAATTCATAAATTGAATTGGAGCAATAATAACGAAGATAAACATTAATGCCCTCCAGACAATGCTGCTGCACATAATTGTTTGATCTCAATGACAGATGGCCCCATCTAAAGAGGGTTAGATGAAGTGACAGAAAACAAGAAAACTACTATACACGTGGCGCCATGTAGCAGCGTTTAAATGAAATTAAAACCCTCGTTCACATGACAGGTGTTTAGTGGGTCTGTTATTGACACTATTGCCAAAGTATTTTAAAACATATTTTGGTAATACTTGATGGCATATTTACAAAACTAACAGTAAAAATTTAAATTAAAAGCAAAATAAAGTTTGTTTCAATTTTATTTAAAGATTAACGATGAAAATGGTTTAAAATGACTGAAAATGGAGAAAAAAAATCACTTACCTCGTATACATTTGGATGCCAGACTTTTGTCAAAAATCTAATTGACGGCGGTGAGTAAGGATAGTCTGTAGGGAATTTCATTCTAGCCTAGAACCCCAAAAAAAAATTAAACATAAGTAATATTCCTTATATGTTGTGTTAAAAATTATTATTTGTCAAAAAGTATCCGAATGTAAGAGAATATATAAAAGGAAAAATAGCAACTAAAAAACTAAGATAAATTTTTTTGTAATTAAAGTTAAAGCAAATTTGGTGGAGATTGCTATTTATTCATATAAATAAGTATTTTTACTAGAAAATTTAAAAATTGTTATAAAAAAATTTAAAAAATATAAAATAAATTTTATGATTTAAGAAAATGTCTTGTTAAAAACAGTACATTTCTTTAATTGAGTCCATACTGGTTTGAGTGATCATGCAGTTTAAGGCAGTTGCACAACTTAACATCCAAACTTGATCCACATACAGTGTTAAAAAGATAAATTTCTGGAAAGCAGATTATAATATATTAATCAATAGTGAGATAGCTCAACATAGTGTACATTTGCAAGATGCTGCTCATAGTTCTTACAAAACTTTAACATACTGGATAAAGTAATAAATGACAATATCCCACTAGAAGTATAATAAATAAAAACCCTGAAAAACCCTGGATCAATTGAACCTACTTCAAAGAGATTAATAAAAAGTTTTAGGTGTCATATAGTAATTTAGAATAATTTTTGCTACTAATTAAAAGAGCAACTTCGCATCGACTAAGTCGCTTGCCTGTTCTATTATTTGTTATTTGTATCCAAACAGGCCAACGGCCTTATTATCATTTAAAGTATCATAATACATAAATAATAATATTAATAATAACAAACAGTAGGTAATTACAACTAATATTACAACTTATTCAGTATTAAAATTAATTAAAAGTAGGGTAATAATTAATCAAGAGTAATGTAATAATTAAATACAAGTTTTTGGAACATAATAAATGGTAGTGTCCAGACTACAGCAATACAAGTGTTAATATTATTTGCCAATCAGAGCATGGTCACAAGAGGTGACCTGGCAGTGGTAAGAACTAAAGAAATATTAAACATACATGGATGATGGATGTCTCATTCTCCTCAGAGGTACATTAAATCATATTAAGTATAGTAGCTCAGGTGAGTTAATTTTATATAAAAAATTCAACATTATCATATTCTTTCTGGTGTGAAGGGAAGGTATGTTAAATTATTTTCTTAAATTTGCAGTTCTAACACAATATTGTAGTCTGGGTATATATGGAATTTTTTTGAAATAAAGATATCTAAGAAATGTATTTTGTATTTTTTCAATCTCAAATAGATTAGTTGGATGTTCCCCCATCCATACCTCAGCTCCAAATTCAAGTGTTTGTCTAACTAGAACATAATAAAGAATTTTTATAGATTCTATGTTAGCAAATCTTCTAATTTGCCTAATTATGAACCCCAGCATTCTATTTGCAGCCTTAACTATAATTTTACATGATTAGAAAAAGATAGAATACAATCGTAGGTTATACCTAAGTCTCTTACCTCTGTACGTCATTCAAGTACTTCCCCATTTATAAGATAATCAAAAATAACAGGATTTTTTAATCTACTTATTGTCGTACTGCTACATTTTTTTTTAATGAAATTTAATTTATTTTTATAACAGCATTCATTTATGTTGTCTATATCTTCTTGTAAACTCATACAATCCCTAACAGTCTGTATTTTTTTTATTTTAAGATCATCAGCAAATAGAAGACAATCTGTAAACCTCAGAATAAATGGTAAATCATTGATGAAAATTAAAAAAGGAGGGGTCCCAAATTGGAGCCCTATGGCACTCTACTATATGCTATAAATTTTCCCAAGGTGTTCCCATTATACTTAACAATTGCATATCTATTTTCTAGGTAGCTCTTAAATAGTGTAAGACTATTTACTCAGTTTTAAAAGCAGAACATATATACCTTATCAAATGCTTTTTTAAAGTCTGTGAATATTACATTAAGTTGGATTTTGTTTTCAAGTGCTTCATAAGTTGTAGTTACAAAACTAAACAATTTGTACTGACAAAACCATGCTGCTGCAATACAAGACTACTCTCAACATGTTGATATAATCTTGCATATATGTTCATATAATTTAACAGGAGCTGATAAAAGTGATATGGGCCTAGTTTTCAATTTTAATTTTATTTCTAGATTTAAATATAATAGAAACTTGTGCAGTTTTCCATAAGTGTGGAAATTCATTTGTTGCAATACTTAAGTTGAAGATATGAAGTAAAGGACTTTTTAACCACTCATTACAGGCCTTCAGAACATATGGAGACATGCTGTCTGGTCCTGCTGCTTTTTTAGGCTTAAGTTTTTTAATTGCTTCTTCGAATTCTAAACCTGTTATTAATTTTAAATTTGAAGCATTATTTGTAAAAATTTTCAGAATCACAAGATACATTATAAGAAGGTTTATTAGTTGAATATACTGATGAAAAGAATTCTGCGAATGCATTTGCTTTTTCATTAGACTTAATTGTTTTCCCTTTAAATAAGTAATGCTTACTAGTGAAATTACTATTTTTTATTATTCACATAATTCCAAAATATATTTATATCTGCACCTATCCCATCTTCAATATCATTGATAAATTTTCTTTCTTCTTTCCTAATCAAATTTTTTATTTTCTTCCTCATTTCGTTTTATTTATTTTCATAAAAATCTGATGTGTCCAACACATGATTTTCCTATCTAGTTATTATAGGCTTTTTCCAGTTATTTTGTACAACCTATTGCAGGATCTCTATAAATGTTTTAGAGGATAAACTAAATATATACATTTTCCACATACATCTACCTCGAAACATTTTTCTATAGATATTCATTGAAAACGAAAATACTGAAAAAATTAAATTTAGCACTTTTCCTACAATTTTCCATTACGGTCCATTTTAGAAAAATCATGTGTAAACAAAAATTATAGAGATAGTTCAACAATTTTCATAAAAATCAGAATTTTGTACATTTTGTCGAATTTCTCGAATACGGACCATTTTAGGAAATTTTGACATAAGGCAAAAATTATAGATAATAATATTAAAAGTAACTTTTATTTGAACAATTTTCTTCTCCAAACCTAAATAACATATATTCCATAAAATATAAAAATGACTACCTATAAAGTACCCCCCCCCAGATGTTCCGACTCTGCCCAAAATCTAATCAGATCATTGGACGCTAGAATAAAGCTTAAGTTTAAAATTTGGTGTTTTTCTGTGTATCGGTTCATGAGTTATGGTGGATACAGACACACACACAGACAGACACACAGACAGACATCATCGCGAAAATAGTCAAAACGGATTCAGGGGACCTCAAAACGTAAAAATCCGTCGAAAACTCGAGGTCGAAAAAAATCATGATTCCTATACTTTCCTTATATCTATATACAGATAGGAAAGTAAAAAAAGGATATACTTCTCAGCCTTCTATATTTTTCTTTATCTTTCAGTAGGTCTTTAATTTCCTTTGTCAACCAAGGTTTATGATTGTATAAACCGCGTTTTAAATTATATTTAGATACACACTCTTTCCAGAATCTCATTCCATTTAATGTAAAATTTGTATACGACCACATTCACATTGGACTCATCAAGCACTTTGTTCCAATCTGCATCTCTCACTCTTAGCCTATTTTAAAAATTGTAACCAAGATTTGAAATTTCTTCTTTTTGCACATATTTATGTTGGGAATCCTGAAGATGGATGGTACAAATCTTCATTAATGAAGGGAAGTGAATCTCTTTGAACCAGTCAATTATTAAAATTATTTTCTGAACCTATAACTAAATCTAGCATTCTTCCTTGAAAGTTTTTTATGTCATTGAATAACTTAAATCCATTAAAATCTACAAAATCTTAAAAATGATTTAAAATATTATTATTAATTAAACAATCATAGTTTATATCTGAAATAATATTGATGTCAAAATCCCCATAATATATACTTTTTTCATGTCAAAATTCAATAAATTATTCTGTAAAAATTTTAAAGCAGTTTTATAGGTTTTAAATGCACTACCTGATGGAATGTATATTGCACATAATTTGTATTTCACAAAATGAATCTGAACTTCTACAATGACTGCCTCAAAAATAGAATTATGCTTTACTATATTTAAGAGTTTAACATTTTTCTTAACTGCGATAAATACTCCACCACCTGTTATCTTATTTGTTATTTCCAAATTCCTATCTGCCCTTACTAAATTATATAAATTATTGTCTACGATTTCACCATTAAGTACTGACTCCTGTAACCATGTTTTGACAGCAATTATAATATTGTAGTCTTCATTAAGACAAGATCTAAAAAAAATCATTACACTTACTCTTGAGTCCCCTACAGTTCTGACAATAGATATGTAGCATAAACAATATTCTTGTTGTAAGCTCATATTCATTGCCAAAGATTAAACACAATAGTGGTACCTTAAATTAACTAAGTATCATTATTACAGTTAAATTTGCCAGTTTACTATAAATGATTCCTTTCAAAAAGATAGATAAAATAGATCTTAGTCATAAATCATAAACAATGACTAAAACAAAAAAGAAACCTAACAGTTCTAGCTTAATTATCGGCATTCAGAATACAATTTTCAAAGTGTATTGGTAAAATCCCAAACCAAATAAGTATTATCAATTTGGTGATATCCTTGGATATCATCAAGAACCACAAATAAATAAAATAAATCTTAGCTAAGGTTAATCATTGTTTATGATTTACCTTTTATTTAACAAAAATTAAATCCAATAATTTTAGAAATAATTATTATCAGCATTCAGTTTTTCAAAATTTATTAGCAGAATCCCAAATAAAATGCAAATTAATTGAATGATGTGAAAAACAAATTTATTAATTGAGATAAGTATTGTTTGCTAATTAAATATACAATTTATTTCAAAATTAAAACCAATAATATTTTTATTTTATAATGTACCCAGAAACGAAATTGCAAAAAAACACTGATAATTTTTTCTCTGAAGCTCAATTTCAAGGTAAGTCTGTTTCTTTATCAATAACTTGGACAGTGTTGCCACTCTTGCAATATATTCTGGAGTTCCTTGTCCAGACTGATTTGTGTCTATATTTATTCTTGGCAGTTAAAAATAATTTATGAAACCTGGGTGTCAATAACAATAATAAAATAAAATAACAATGCATCACTAATTACAAATTTAAGCTTTGCCATCCAGGGATAAGGTACGAAGAATATGTTATTTCAGTTGAAATAATGTATATTTTTTAAGTATATACCCATAGAAATCTATTTATAAATGTATATTAGTAAAAAAATATGTTATTTTGAGTATCGTTACTGTTGCTTACTACCTATATCGATAGATTAAACTTAGATCTGAACCAATAAGCAGCATTGATTCTTTTCTATGTATCGAACATCTCTATTATCTAAAATCAAATTCACACTAAGGTGTGCTGGGAGGAATATGGCTCCCTATTAATAAATCCATCACAAACTGGCATATAACAGGTGCTCTCTTTTTGTAATTCTATCACACTTCCTTCTGTTAATTTGCAATACCAAAGAAAAGTTTGAGCCAAATATATATGAGAAGATAGGAACAATCTCTTAACAAATAAAGAATATATTTAAACTCTTCTACTAACTGTGTTATTGTCTATTTTTGTGAATTTTATGTAAATCTGTAAAAATAAACATGTAGCAAGTACAAAGCAAAATAATCTGAAATAGCTACTTTCTCTTACAAAAAGCTTATTGGGTAACTCAATACATTTGAAGATAATATATCATTGTTTCCATTAAATACATTATGGCCCACCTATTTATAAAGTCGTTTACAAAAGTTATTGTGAAATATTTCATTCATTTTTCAACAATAAAAAAATTCTGAAGGTGAATTTGTAAACAAAGAAATCATTCGTCATCAACCTAAATCCATTTAGCATAGACCAATTATTTTATCATTTAATTTTTAAGGAATTAATTAATTAGGAACTAAAAAACAAATTAGCTTTTTTTATAGGTAATAAAACGAACTAAAATTACCACGTATTTTGCGAAATTTCCTGAAAATTACGACTCTAATCAATCTAATAATAAAAAATAGAAAGTTAATGTATCCAATAAAAGTAAATAAAATATTAATAGAACGAATTGTGTGCGTAAATACACCTTGCTCGGCCATCAGCTGTGAACAATGAAAACTCTTTGTTTACGTTACTTTCGATCAGGAAACGCAAAATTTTCTTTAAAATAGGAAATGATTTACCTTGAAACAACCACCCATATAGAGCGTATCTGGTGGTCCAAAAATAGCTACTTCCCATTCGAAAAGATTATCGTCATTAACGAGTTTCACACAAAAACCTTCAACTGGTTCTTCCTGTAAACTTTTATATTCCACTGCCAACGCTCTAAGGGCACTACTAGTTGCTCTCGTATTTGCCATGTCAGTTCGCACAGCACTAATGTTCAATTTTTTATAGTTTAACAAAGAAACCTTCCTCGGAATTTACAATAATCGTTTATTGAACTTCACTTAATCCTGACGCCATTTCACTATACCCCTTGGAGTTTCTGAGCTATCACCACCATCCGTTCGGATAATCAATGCACCACGATTCACTGTTTAAAGAGGAATTAATGACGAACTTATTTTTCGCGTAAATAATTAACGTAAAAGTCTTTTATGATTATATAAAACAAGAAAATTAGTACAACTTCTGCAACTCAGTAATATTTTCTAAATATGACCCATAGATAAAATATAAGTGTAATAGAGATGTTGTCGAATCTTGGAACTGTTACTCTTTGCTGTTACCGTGATAAAAGAGAAATCGTCGCCTTTCAAGGCTATTTGAACAACCCTGGGCGATTTTTTAACCATTTTATCACTATACACCGTTTCATTATGAGAAAATGGAAATTTAACGCATTAAAAAATTTAGATCCCAAATTAACATGTGGTGCGAGTTTAATTCCCAGATTTATAGTGGAGGATAGTGCCCATTTCTTTGCTAAAACTTCCTTAAACTATCTTTAATTTAGTTCCAAACAATTTCCAGAAGAGAGGAAATTGTCTAAAATGTATTACATATTTAAAGCAGGAGCTATGAAGGATATTTTAAAAAAAAAATTGAGATGTGTTTATATAATTATTGAGTTTTTTTCCAAATTAAACAACTTATAATTATATCAAAGCAGCATGGTTTTAATAGCAAAAGACCACAAATATTAAACTGCAGATTATCCATAAACATACTCATTTAAGCTAACATAGTTTTGATAACTATTTAACTAAATAAAGTTATACCTACATGATACAACGCTGTTTATTGAATTCCGTAGCAATAAGTCATTTCATTTCATAGCAATAAGTGGTGGTCCACAGGGTTAGCAACCCAGTCTCTTTACTGTTTACCTTAGATAAAAGAGACCACTGTTTACACAGAAAATGTTTAGACTTATAACTTGCCTGTTGTCAGAGTATAAGCTAATATCTCGTGGAACGTTTCAAAATGAACCAATAATAAAAGTTATTTTATTGTGTATTTATTTATTTAACTTACATCTAGATCTCTAAAAATAATCTCATTAAATATAACCCGACCTTAATAAATTAGCGGCTATGACCATTGTTTCTAAATTTTTCGTGTATTTTGCAATATTTGTCTCGACTTCATTTTGTCATTAATAATCAAAAATGGAGTCCTCGAGCTGAAGCTCTCGGATTCTGTAACAATTCCTTTATATTTTAACGGCCGTTAAAGTATTGGCGGCCTTTAAAAATATTTTCGTATTCACTAACTTACTTCTGTCATTATTTAAACGGATTTCTTTAAAATAGTCCTCAAATAACAATCATTTTTAAAGGGATGTTAACATTCGCCTTTAATTTTTACCGGCTTTGAATTGAAAATTAAGGATTTGTATGGTTATGTTTTGAAACTAGTTCAAATAAATCTTAAATGCGATGTTTTCACGTGTTCTCCTGCCATTTTTAAGGGAATCCGTTAAAATAAATAATTTTTAACCTCTAAAATTTGTATATACAAAATACCATTTTTTGTTAAAAAAATTAACGGGCCGCTAAAAGTTAATTTTTAAAGGCCTCTAAATTTTAACGGGGTCTATTCTGTAACAACTCCTTTATATTTTAACGGCCTTTAAAAATACTTCTGTCATTATTTAAACGGATTTCTTTATAATAGTTCTCTAATGTATTTTAAAGGAATCCGTTTAAATAATGACAAGTAATTTAGTAAATACGAAAATATTTTTAAAGGCCTCCAATATTTTAACGGCCTTTTAAAATATAAAGGAATTGTTACAGAATAGACCCCAGTCGACTATTTATCAAGGCACCGTTAAATTACCCTTGAATATTTCTGTACACAAGCATTTTCCTGTAAAAGGTTAGACTAAAAATGTTTTTTTATATAAATGTTAAGAATCTGTACAGATTATAGCTTTTTTTTAAAAAAAGTTGGTTTTGCCTAGTTTCTTACAATTAGCTGATAAATTAAAATAACTTTGTTAAAATTGGCGCATCCATCTCTAATTATTAATGATATTTTTCAACTGTCAACTTGCAGTTCATATCTTTGCTGGCGCGAAATTTAAATTTCTCTTGATTATTAATTAAAAACATAAGTATATAAAGATTTTTTGGTGCATATCAAAAAGTTCGGTATTTAATTGCTTAAATAATTATAATGTCGTATTTGTTTAGCCAAATCTGTAAATATATTGAGAAAATATTTAAATTCACCAATGACCATCCAATGACTGACACAAAATCTTTTGTAACTAGACGAGCAAGTAAATAAAGGATAATGATGCATCTATTGCTACGTTTGAAATGTACCTCCTCGAGCAGAGCGAGTAGATTTTTTGGTCACGTATCGAGCGACCATATCTGTGGAGCAAACGGACCTTGGAAATATTTGTATTTGTTTTAATGATCGTCATAATTTATTTCAAATTATTTGAGCATCGTTTTATAGTTTTAAATCTTACAACATAAACTATTATTTATTATATTTTTTAATATGTTCTCGTCTACAACTTTATAGACTACTTTTATGCTACGTTTGAAAAGTACCTCACGGAGCGGAGTAGGGCTAGTAAATTTTTTAGTCACGTGATCATCGAGCAAATCGAGCTTATGTGGAATAAAAGAACGGCTATGGATTTGTTTGTGTTTCCCGTATCCGGTTTTCATTAAAATAACAAACGTTAACCTTTCTTTTAAATAAAATTTGATCTCTCGTCTCGTGGTTTTTGTTGCAAGTTGCCAAGTAAAGTAAATTTTTATCTGTGGTATTTTTCGCTTTCACTAGAAAATAAACCATGTTCTCATTTCTGTCTGACATGTTTTATAAATATTTTTTTTAATAACCAAACACATATGAAAAAGAATAAACTGCAATACAAGAGACAACGAACGATGTCTATCACAAAGCATGTATCTTCTAGAGACCCCACGCCAATGTTAAACTTTTAAACCAAATTAGCGCCACCTTGTGTTTGGAGCTGGAACTAAAATGACAATTGACAGATGGCGGTAAATTCAAATTGTAATTTTTAGGAGTAGGTAGTAGTTTTAAATTAAATTTTAAATGATTTCCACATAAATTATTTTATAAAATAAAGTATGGAACTAGTAAGTTCGAAACTTTTATTTTACAAAATAATTTAGGTCGATTATACCAAATTTGAAGAATTAATTTGTTATAAGGGGTCTATTGTGGAGAGTTTGTTCTGCATATTTTTATTAAATAAATATATCAATAAATAATAAAATAGAACATTCTTAAAATATGTTTATTAATAAATTAAATAAATATTATTAGATAAAAATAAATACAAATAATAATACATATTTAACGAATACTTACTTGGAGCAAATAGATATATAATCTCAAATCTTTAAAATACCTATCAATAATGTAAATGTGAAGTAGAGACTAGGATATTACATTTTATTAACACTAAAGTTATATATTTTATAAATGTCTTTTTAACTGAGGACAAATGTAATATAGGTATTGTATTAAAAGGTGAATCCTTTTAACTATTCATTCAATGATAAATAGGTATTTTCCTTCCAAATACAGATGGTGATACAGATTTCGGAATCTAGTCCAGTGATAAATTGATTATCAATTAATTGTTGTCCCCGTTTGTCTTTTTATGATGCATTGTGAATATATGGTGAATCAATGAAGTTTTTCTCGAAGTTTTCAACGTAGCACCAAAATTATTGCAAAACACAGTAGGAAATAAAAAAGCGAAATATCACAATTTTGCAAATAACTAAGACGAAACTATAAACAGAAACCAAAAGCCAAAGCCAACAAAAAATCACTAAAATCAGACGGAAAAATGAAACTAACCAAGAACATAAATAAATACACGTCACATCTTTGGTGTCTTTGGTTAAGTTTTTCTCCCATAAGGCTTAAAAATGGAGTAAGAAATCATAATTTCACCAGTAGCCCCATCTAGAGTTTGGAGCAAATAGCATAAAAAATGTCAGTTGTCGGTTTTGACCTTGGTCATTCCTCCGAGCAATTACTAATAGAGGGAGCGTGAAAACGAGTTTGTAGGCGATTGTTGTGTTAGCAACATCTGTAGAGGAAGTGAGGAAGCGGGCACAAGGGGGAAGGTAAACATCCTTCTTGTTCAGTGGCGTATCATTTATCTATAAAAACACACATTGTCCAAACGTTTTAATTGTAAAAAAAAAACTAAAAAATTTGCTAATTTTACTATTTTTAAAATGAATACCGTCTTATATGTGTCTAATGCAGGAAAAGAAACAAAATCACTGTAAAGGTCTAATTTTTTCAATTGAAGAATAAAACCTTAAAATCAATTTTATTATTAATACAGGAGCGACTAGTTTCGGCCTTACAGGAACATCTTCAGGCCTGTAATACAATAATATTTAATTATTATAATAGGTTGGTCGCTTACGAATAACATTAAATAGTATAAACCACAAAAATGGATCCATATTGTAGCGTTACAGCATTTTAGAATTAAAGCTGTGAAAATAAAAGAGCAGTGCAAACGTAACTAAAAATAAGAAAACTGATTACGGAATCTACAAGAGAAGAGGTGAGAATGAGCAATTACGAATGCATTTAAATTGCTCGGGATAACAAATAAAGCTGATAATGTAGTGGTATAGTCCCCGTCAAAGAAGGTCTGGATATGTTAAAGAGAACGGCGTTTTCTCTGTAAATCTGGAGAATGTAAGGATGGAGGGAAGACGAATCTTGCTGGCTCAGGTGTAGATGGCTAGAAAAAGGAGCGTGTAGATGAAAGATCCAGTAAATATAATCACTTTCGTCTAATTTTTTATTCTCACTCACTGTTTCGGCTTTATCTTCGAAATTCATTTTTAAAAGGAAATAAAAGTAATCATTCATACAAGCATATAATAAAACAACATGAATTCATTATATTTAATAAGCTAATAAACGTTTGTTTCAATGAAAAAAACATATATGTGAGCATAAAAAATATATAAATTAATATTAAAATCAATTTGAAAATACAACAGATATAAAAATGAAATAAATTAGTACAAGTACAAATAGAAAGTTAATAACACCTTCTAAAAGTAATACATTTTAAGTAGATAAATGTTTAAAGAGTTTATTCCTGAACATAACTAATCTAACGTTTTTCCCCTTTTTAATATTATGAGGGTTTTTGTAGTTGAAATGAAAATTATAATTTATTTTGCTCCTAATAAAAATTTAAACATAGGTTATCAAAGAGTAAAATTCATAATAGAACTTCATAATCTTAAATCGTTATCAAAAATTATTAATGGTAAAACTTCAAACAATAGATTCTTAAACAAATTTCTAGTTTTTGTTTTGCAAAAGACTTTTTTGCCTTTTATTTTAGTAGTTTCGAGGAGAATTTTCCTGTGGAAACCAGTAGAACCATCAATTGGTTGGTAAAATTTTGATATTTTGAGTCTGGTAAGTCTTGTTAAACTTTCTTCTTAGGAAGCTATAACCTTATGGAGAATAAAAATTTTATGTTAGATCAAAAGCTCTTAATTGAGAATTATATTTGCAAAGGCCGTTTTAATAATATTTTCAAAAGTTCTTGGAATCGTTGTTAACAGAAACCTGCAAAAAAATATATAATTTTATTCCTAAAATATAAGATATCACACAATGCACATTCATATAATATCATTGTGCTAGAAAAATACTAGGTAGTTACTGAGACAATTTAAAAAAAGTATTTAAAAAAACTCAACTTTTAATGTCATCATTGTACTTAACTTTTTATTGCTAAATTATTAATAATGTCATTTTGTGTAGTTCGTTGTGATTTGTATAATATATATTATAAAAAACTATCATCAATGTTAATGTGCCAAGTTTTTTTAATAATTGTCCTTGTTATAGTAAAAACACATTTAACCACATTTTTAAAGTTTTCTGGATTTCTGCTTTAAATTATCGTACAATTGAACTGACTAATTGTGAGTTTAATTAAAGGTATATCTCTTTTTTGTTTTAACAGTCTTTGTATATTGTTCTGACTTTTTAGATAATCAGAGAAAACAGTAAGACATCTCTTAATATATCCTATTTCACCAACAAAAATGTAGAATAATTAATCTCACATCAAACGAAAAAAGTAATTTTAGGGTGTCCTAATAGGTTTTAACTTAAAAACTAAATAAAATGTATATTGCAACTGTGTTTAAACAAATGAATGTTTTTATACCTGAATATAGCACCAGACAAACATTTTTTAGATCATAATGATCTGCATAACTCAAAATAGTCAAAATCCACATTATTTAAGTTGTTCTAGTATTGTTTTAGCATAACGATGTTAACTCCAATAATAAATATTCATATTTTTTTGGGACGTTTTTTAAGGAAATGAAAAAAAAACATGAATAATGTTAATTAGGTAGTGATTTAGAAGAAAATTGTTCTATTTATAGAATAAAAAATCACTCATAGTATCTAAATATTTATACCTATTTATATTTTGGACAGGAAGACTATTTTATGTTTTTGGCTCTGAATAGTTTTCTTCAGAATTTTAAAACCTTCCTTAGCTCTTTTGGGATATTCCATGCATATCTTAGAAGTTCATTTTGTTTAAACCTAAAACAAATTAAGTACAAAAAATGAACATTTAAACAATACACAAAATTAGTCTTTTAGATTAGTTAAAAAAAGTGTCAACAAAAAAATGGCTATGCCTTGTTCCTTAAACATTCTTTTTGAAAGGAAATTAAGTTTCTCTACTTACTTGCTGTTTTAGTGTTATAGTAGCAGATGAATATAATGTAGAAGTAGTGACAGGATTGATTATTATACTTCCTTCGTCGAAATTGCATTTTTATTTAATATTTTCCTTCCCTGAGGTCTGTAATAAAAATGTTCATTAGCATAAAAAGTTATTCAGGTGGTCACTTGTTGAATTCCTATATTTTGGAACCATGTATTTCTTTTTCATATCAAGAAAAGGAAACCTAAAAAAAATAACAATAAACTTTACAAAGATGTGATATTAAAATAATAATAAGTAATTAACCTTTACTATAATCATTATGAGACGAATGAAGACGAACTTAGCTGGAGTTTACTTGCTCTTAATTTTAATAAGAAAATAAGAAAGTTTAATTGCAAATTAAAGGTGATTGCCTAATGCACCGCCTCTGATAATTAGGTTGTGTCTGTACTTACTTATGATATTATCTTGAAGAAGCATTTTCAACAGGCCTTTTACACATAAAGCATGTTTTCACCATATTATTAGAGATAATAAATCTTAAATATACATTTACAACCCTTACAACGTTATAAATAATAATATTTTCCTTAAAATACAAATAAGAAATTGACATGTGTCAGAAAGTGTCAGAACTGGCGCTCACAGAACACTTCTGCCGCTGTCAAACTTGGCAACGCTGATTAAATAAGCCAATTACAGAAGAGGTATTTTCCCCCTCGGGGGGAGTAGATGTTGCTAACAAAATTTAGCGCGGGGAAGGGGGGAAGACTCCCTCTAGTAGTAATTGCTCGGAGGGTCATTCACGTGGAATCTCTATGTGCTTTGTGATGTCTATACATCTCAGAAAAGTACATCTACTTTGTCAATTGTCACAGAAATTCCATTTACTCCGAAAGCTCTAAAATTTAACTCGGAGTAAATAGATCTTACTCGATTTACCAGCTCTGCATTAATTAAAAGACCACGTAGCAGATCCCATCGAGAAGCCGCAGATGTATTAAAAGAAAGACTTCGAGTAAAAAGAGCAAAATGAGGTAATTTTCAAACGCAGCAATAGTAGTCGAATTTTAGGGCCCTATTCAGTAATTTATCGTTTATGGACGACATCGTTAAGCTAACGACAGTTCAACCAACGACTTTTATAACGATAATTTTTGAAACTCTATTCAATAACAAAGTCGTTACGTTGTTTCTAGTTACCAAATCTGAACGATGATTTCTAGTAAGTTGGTATTATAATTTAGTGTTTTGTGATAAAAGAACGTATGTTGATGATTATAGCGGGCGTTTAAATTAAAGTATATCGCCAAAAATATGCATTTTATAAAAAAAAAGCATCAGACAAAAGTTTTATAGTTTTTTAGGGGAAATATTTTGGCTATATTATTTTTTTTATAGCTGACCATAATATGGCCATATCGAGGTGGATTTTTTTTTCAAATTGGAACCCTATTTTTTTACATACCTAGGTATTCTTAGAGTTCATAAAAAAACAAGAAACTTCTCAAGGAAACATTTTATCTACCTAAAAATTTTGCTGCGCGAAAAAAAGTTGGCCATATTATGGTTTGCTATAAAAAAACAATTTTAGCTAAAATGTTTTACCCAAAAAATTATTAAACTTTGATTTTTTTATAAAAGGCGGTATTTAACTGTAACCCTTTAATTTGAACACCCGGTATATTTGACGTAAAATAAAAATTCTACCACACGATCAGGGGGTCGATTCTCGATTCGTAGGAATTCTGTTTCTCGCGGGCCTTTTTTGCTGGTCATATTGTATGTAGGGTTTATTTAAATGAATATGGATATATTAAAAAAAACAAAAAACAACTCGAGAACAGTACAAGTTGTATTTATTGGATTTGAAAAACAAACCAAATTTGTGTAGGTTACGGAGAAGTATTATAGGTACTTCCATAATATAGGTTTTGTTATAGTTTCGCAGTGCTACTTTAAGAACATCACTGTTAATAAGAATCCAATAGTAAATGATTGAATGGGCAATCCTAACTTTGAATCAGATTTATTTTTAAAATAATTAAATAAATTAGAAAAAAATTCCTTACAAATTTTACTTGCTGTATTAGGTATATGGCAATTTAGTTGTAAAAGTAAAAAATCTGATGTGTCCAACACATGACTTTCCTATCTAGTTATTATAGGCTTTTTCCGGTTATTTTGTACAACCTATTGCAGCATCTCTATAAATGTTTAGAGGATAAACTAAATATATACATTGTCCACATACATCTACCTCGAAACATTTTTCTATAGATATTCATTGAAAACGAAAATACTGAAAAATTTTAATTTAGCACTTTTCCATTACGGTCCATTTCAAAAAAATCATGTATAAACAAAAATTATAGAGATCGATATCTCAAACAACTTTTAGTTCAACAATTTTCATAAAATTCAGAATTTTGCACATTTTGTCAAATTTCTCGAATACGGACCATTTCAGGAAATTTTGACATAAAACAAAAATTATAGATAATAATATTAGAAGTAACTTTTATTTGAACAATTTTCTTCTCCAAACATAAATAACAGATATTTTCCATAAAATATAAAAACGGCCTCCCATAAAGTACCCCCCCAGATGTTCCGACTTTCTTCAAAATCTAATCATTTCACGTCAGTCCGAAATAAACCTTAAGTTTAAAATTTAATGTTTTTTTCTTTATCCGTTTTTGAGTTTTCTTCAAAATTTGAAATTTACACATTTTCTCAAATATCTCGAATACGGTCCATTTTAGAGAAATTATGTATAGAATAAAAATTATAGAGAATTATATTACAAACAACTTTTATTTGAACAATTTTTATAAAAAATAATTTTTTTTTACATTTTGTCAAATTTCTCGAATACGGACCATTTTAGGAAAATTTTGCATTAAACAAAAATTATAGATAATTATATTAGAAGTAACTTTTATTTGAAGAAATTTCTTCTCCAAACGTAAATAACAGATATATTCCATAAAATATAAAAATGACCACCTATAAAGTACCCCCCCAGATGTTCCGACTCTGCCCAAAATCTAATCAGCTCATTGGACGCTGAAACAAAGCTTAAGTTTAAAATTTGTTGTTTTTCTGTGTATCGGTTCATGAGTTATGCGTTATACAGACACACACACACACACACACACACACACACACACACACACACACACACACACACACACACACACACACACACAGACACACACACACAGACATCATCGCGAAAATAGTCAAAACGGATTCAGGGGACCTCAAAACGTAAAAATCCGTCGAAAACTCGAGGTCGAAAACTCGAGGTCGAAAAAAATCATGATTCCTATACTTTCCTTATATCTGTATACAGATAGGAAAGTAAAAAGTGTTTTTATTATTTAGAACATATCCTGATTCACAATAAAAAATGAGAGGGAATGCAAAAATCACTATAACGACATTTCATATTATTAACGACAGCTCTTTGGCTATCGTTGATGAACGACAATTTTACAACCATGTTTGTCTATTTTCAACGACAATCGTTGTCTACTGAATAAGAAAAGTCGTCTGTGAACGATTATCGTCTATTAACGACGTCGTTCAGAGTTACTGAATAGGCCCCTTAGGCCTTAGGCCCCTTAGGAGCCACAGAGCTGTCGTTAATAATATGAAGTGTCGTTATAATGATTTTTGCATTCCCTCTCATTTTTCATTGTGAATTAGGATGTGTTCTAAATAATAAAAGCACTTTTTAGTTCTCAGTTTTTTTTAATATATCCCTACTCATTTAAATAAACCCTATACATACAATACGACCAGCAAAAATGGGCGCGAGAAACAGAATTCCTACGAATCGACCCCCTAATCGTGTTGTAGGTTAAGAACAATAATTAATACCTATATTCTGAAAAACAAATGAATATATCTACTGGTAGAATTTGTATTTTATGTTCCAAAAAAATGTCAAAACTACCGGGTGTTCAAATTAAAATGTTACAGTTAAATACCGCCTTTTATAAAAACGAAAGTTTTATAGTTTTTTGGGGAAAACATTTTGGCTAAAATCATTTTTTATAGCTAACTATAATATGGCCAGCTTTTTTTTCACGCAGCAGTATGTGTTACTCAATAAGTAGAAGTCTAATAAAAAAATGTTTCGTTTAGAAGTTTCTTATTTGTTTATGAACTTTAAGAATACCTATGTAAAAAATAGGGTTCCAATTTGAAAAAAAAAATCCACCTCGATATGGCCATATTATGATCAGCTATAAAAAAATTAATTTAGCCAAAATGTTTCCCATAAAAAACTATAAAACTTTTGTCTGTTACTTTTTTGTATAAAATGCATATTTTCGGCGATATTTAACTGTAACACTTCAATTTAAACACCCGGTATAATCATCAACATACGTTCTTTTATCACAAAACACTAAATTATAATACCAACTTGCTAGAAATCATCGTTCAGATTGGTAACTAGAAACAACGTAACGACTTTGTTATTGAATAGAGTTTCAAAAATTATCGTTATAAAAGTCGTTACGTTGTTTCTAGTTACCAAATCTGAACGATGATTTCTAGTAAGTTGGTATTATAATTTAGTGTTTTGTGATAAAAGAACGTATGTTGATGATTGTACCGGGTGTTTAAATTAAAGTTTTACAGTTAAATATCGACAAAAATATGAATTTTATAAAAAAAAGTATCAGACAAAAGTTTTATAGTTTTTTAGGGGAAACATTTTGGCCAAATTATTTTTTTTATAGCTGACCATAATATGGCCATATCGAGGTGGATTTTTTTTCAAATTGGAACCCTATTTTTTTACATAGGTATTCTTAGAGTTCATAAAAAAATAAGAAACTTCTAAAGGAAACATTTTTTTTATTGGATTTCTACTTATTGAGTAATACCTACTTGAAAAATTTTGCTGCGCGAAAAAAAGTTGGCCATATTATATGGTTTGCTATAAAAAAAACAATTTTAGCCAAAATGTTTTCCACAAAAAACTATAAAACTTTGTTTTTTTTATAAAAGGCGGTATTTAACTGTAACCCTTTAATTTGAACACCCGGTATATTTGACATTTTTTTGGAACGTAAAATAAAAATTCTATCAGTGATATATTCATTTTTTTCAGAATATATTAATTATTGTTCTTAACCTACAACACGATGAGGGGGTCGATTCTCGATTCGTAGGAATTCTGTTTCTCGCGGGCCATTTTTGCTGGTCGTAGGTATTGTATGTAGGGTTTATTTAAATGAGTATGGATATATTAAAAAAAAACGGGAATTATTCCAAAAGAATACAAAAAAACAACTCGAGAAGAGTACAAGTTGTATTTATTGGATTTAAAAGACAAGCCAAATTTGATATCCTTTTTCCTGATCATCTTTTCTGTTTATGTCATCGGCTTCGACAACTCAGGCCATTAGCCTCGTTTTCTGTGTAGGTTACGGAGAAGTACCTATTATTTAGGTATAATAGGTACTTCCATAAAATAGGTTTTGTTACTGTTTCGCAGTGCTACTTTAGGAACATCACTGTTTTAATAAGAATCCAATAGTGGTTGAATGGGCAATCCTATAACTTTGAATCAGATTTATTTTTAAAATAATTAAATAAATTAGAAAAAAATTCCTTACAAATTGTACTTGCTGTATTAGGTAGATGGCAATTTAGTTGTAAAATTTATAAAAAAGTGCTTTTATTATTTAGAACACATCCTGATTCACAATAAAAAATGAGAGGGAATGCAAAAATCTCTATAACGACACTTCATATTATTAACGACAGCTCTTTAGCTATCGTTGATGAACGACAATTTTACAACCATATTTGTTTATTTTCAACGACAATCGTTGTCTACTGAATAGGAAAAGTCGTCTGTGAACGATTATCGTCTATTAACGACGTCGTTCAGAGTTACTGAATAGGCCCCTTCGTCTGGTTAAAAATTATGTTGGCACTACTGTATGTCAAAGTCAACTTTGGTGTTCCGTGAATTTGATTTGAAAAAGTAGCGTTGTTTGTTGTTCAAGAAAAATCCGTTATTTTAGAAGGTGAAGCATAAGAAGCGTCAAATCGTTTATAAACAAATCTTTGTTTTTGAGCCGTAGATAAAAGAAAAAAAAAAGCATAGTTGAAAAAAATAACGATGGAGAACTCCAGTTCTAGTTGTAGTAGTGAATCGGATAGTGAAGGTTGTGGATATTTAGTTTTTTTCATGAAAAAAGGCGAACAATCTTATACGCTAGTAGAAGGTGAAACGACAATCGGGAGTTCCGTTGATGCTGATATTCGGCTGATGCCACAAACGGCTCCAATCCACTACTGCTCTATTGATGTAAATGAATATGGAATTGTAAGTATAAATTTTATTGCTTTTATATGTGAGCATCCCAAGCTTGGTCATGTAATATCATCATGGTCGCCCAGGTCTTATCACGAATGTAATCATATTATTATTAAGTAATCCCGATGGTTTAAAATTAACACATTTTCGTCTTGTTGAACCAATTCTCTCACATGTATATGATTAGATTTTTTGGGGCTGTTCAGCTCATCTGGAGTCTGTATTCTGTACTATGTACATAAAAGAGTTATAAAATGCATGGCTGGGGTTTCAGCAAACAAATTTTTCATGACTTAAAATCAACACTTTGTGTGTATACTTACTATAAAAAACAGGAATTCAAACTAATAGATATAGAAACTCAAACAGTTATATTACGTGTAATCACAAAAATCTATAAGTATTTTTATAGGCTTTCAGTTGGACAGAAATAATTAGAAAACTATTGAGGTATTGCATGTTTTTATAAATATATTTAAATTAATGGCAACGGAAAAAACCTTATATGAATTCAAAGATAAGCTTTAAGCATATCTTTTGTCTAAGAAGCTATACTTAATCTTTTTTTCTATTTCAATACACTTGATTATTGAGTCGCTATTTGCCCATTGATGATCTTAAATAGTTTTTGATCAATTTTAGCTTTGAGAAAGTTCTCTTCGCTGAAGCAACTGATAAAGGCATTGTTAACAAAATTGGCAAAGGGAGCTTGTATTTGAAAAAGTATGAGTTAAATTATTTTTAATAATATGATCTAACATTGATCTAAATATGATCTTGTAACAATTTTTGTTCTGTTTATATATTTCTTTATTTGGCAAAGCTAATAGCACATTACAAATAAATAAAATTACAAAAATATATATCTATATCTAAAATATAAAGCAAAATATAACACTTTAAACATTAAAACATCATATTAACATATAATAGGTACCTATCTTAATATATATTTAGATGTATTAAATGAGGCAACATTTCTGAGTTCTGTATTATTTTTATTTTTCATAATTTGAGACAATTAATATGACAAAATATGACAAAACAGAAGATATTCAACCGAACTGGTTCATAAAGATAGTAATTTACTAACTTCTTATCAACTTTATTTGAAATCGGTAATCAGATTTATGTTAAAAACAAACCATTTTAAACAAGGATTGTCTCATAGCATTAATACTAGACTGGCTGCTAAAAAAGATTTATGGCTTCAAAATCCTAAATATACTGCATGTCAGAACCATATCTATTGTGTAGGTCCTAAGGTATATAATTGTTTACCAAAGGAATTTTAAAATAAGTCATATTATAAAATCAAAAATAGGATAAACCAATGGATAGTTGAAACAATTTCGTCACTAATGTTTTCACAATTAGTTATCACAAGATCTATAAGTGAGCCACTATTGTTATTATTGGAGGGCTGGGTGTAATTTGTAAAACAATAGTTTTCAAACCAATCTCAGTAATACAATTTTTTTAATCTACTACTATATGTATTTTGCATCAAGTCAATGTTAAAATCACCTGTTACAATTTTATTAAAATTACAACCACATAAAAAGCATATGTAAAATATTCAAAAAGTTTAAAAATTCCTTACAAGTACTAGGGGATTTGTATAAACAACTAAGTATTTATTGTTTTCAAATAAAAATTTCAATAGTACTTATTATCCAATATTTTTTTGTGTGCAAAATTTTTTACAACTCAAAACTTTTGACTACTTATGTAGATTAAAGCCACATCCATGTGAGAACTGTCATTAACTATATTATAATCATTTGTAGTAATTTCAAAATCAAATATTTCATCAGTAAGATGAGTTTCAGAGAGGCATATTATTAATGGTATTTTCTTATTCTTGATGTCAATTTGTAAACTTTTCCATTGGTTTAGATACATTATATTGTCTTTTGCTAAGTTTTCAATATATTAATGTTCATATTTTTTAATTGAGTAAGCTGATCAGTCATATTTCTTCGATTATCCTCCAATGCAAAATTTAAGAACTCTAAATTTAATTAACTTTTTACTTACATCCATAAAGTTTTCGTTTTCAATTTTAAGAATGTCAATGGGTTTCTCACAATCAATGTTATTAGCCTCCAACATCCTCATTGTCAGAAACGTACTGCTTTTTATAGTATTCAACTCCTTAACATCCAGTTGCAGTTTTAATATTGTCTCTTTTTTTCCATTATGGTTTCATCATATTAATTTTTTGCAGACAGTGCACTTTGTAGTTTAGAGTTGAGAGACTCAATTTCCCTAGATTGCTTTGCAATTTGCACTTATAATAATAATAATACTTAACCCTTTTAAATCATTTACATGATATAGGATAAGTCATTTACATATAAAGATGTACAATAGTATATATTTACAAAAGAGATATAAAATCTAACACATTTAGATATACAATTTAAAAATAAATACACAAAATTAAAATTAGGACTGATTTGCTTGAAAACACCCATATGACATAGGCTGTACCATCTACTACAAAAACTACAGGAGAAATTAATGAATGCTATAGGGGCATTTTTGGGATAAATAGCTTTATAATTTGCATTTAAATGAGCTGACTATTAATTTGTTTAGAGATGTAAGTAGATGATTGAATAAATAAACAAAAAAGAACTAAATAAAAATAAGAAAAAAAAATGAGAATAAATAAAAATAAATAAAAACAAATAAATTTAAATAAAAATAATTAAAACTAAAAAACTATAAAAAAAATAAGTAAATAAATAAAAATAAATAAAAATAATAAAACTAAAAAAATAAGTAAATAAATGAAAATAAATAACAAATAAAAATATATAAAAAAATTAAAATAAATAATAGTTAAAAAACAAACAAAATTTAAATAAATAAAAATAATAACAATTAGTTAAACAAATTAAATAAAAATAGGTAAATTATTAAAAATTAAAAAATAAAAAATAAATAAAATTAAACAAAAATAAATGAGAAGATAAGTGTAAAAGAAAATGAATAAAAATAATAAAATATATTAAAATAAATAAAAACAAATAAATTTAAATAAAAATAATTAAAACTAAAAAACTAAAAAAAAATAAAAATAAATAAAAACAAATAAATTTAAATAAAAATATATAAAAAAATTAAATTAAATAATAGTTAAAAAACATACAAAATTTAAATTAATAAAAATAATAACAATTAGTTAAACAAATTAAATAAAAATAGGTAAATTATTAAAAATTAAAAAATAAATAAAATTAAACAAAAATAAATGAGAAGATAAGTGTAAAAGAAAATGAATAAAAATAAATTAAGAAAAATGAAAATAAAAAAAATGATAAAAAAAAAATAAATAAAAATAATTAAAAAAGGTTAAAAAAAATGAACTAAAAATAATTGAAAAGATAAATGTAAGAGAAAGTAAATAAAAACAAATAAGAAAAAATGAAAAGAAATATTCATTTTTATTTTTTTACTTTTATTTGTTTTTATTTACTTTCTTTTACATTTATCTTTTTATTTATTTTTTTTTAATTTCTATTTTTAATAAATTACCTGTTTATTTAATTTTTTTAACTCCTTGTAATTATTTTTATTTTTTTTTTATTTATTTTCTTTTACACTTATCTTTTCATTTATTTTTGTTTAATTTTTATTGTTTTTATTTATTTAAATTTTTTTTTTATTTTTTATTATAATTTTTTTATTTATTTTTATTTATTTTTTTAGTTTTAATTATTTTTATTTGTATTTATTTATTTTTTAAGTTTTTTAGTTTTATTTATTTTTATTTATATTTATTTGTATTTATTTTTAATTTTATTTATTTTTATTTATTTTCTTTTACTTTTATATTTTTATTTATTTTTGTTTAATTTTATTTATATATTTATTTTCATTTTTATTTTTATTATTTTTATTTTTATTTATTTAATGGAACTTCAAGTGGGGACCAAACTGTCGCGATGTCGTTTTTATTAGTTCACTCCTCATATTTTTCATGTCAGGCAAGCTAATAAGTTTACTTTAAAATTTACCATATAAATTCGTATAATTAATTGAAAATTTCTAAATTAAAATTTTCAACTTAAAAAACTAAAAAATTTGTTTTAAAGATATTTATAATTTTCTGAGTAAACAATAAAAAGAAACTATAAAATCAGTGAATTTTCAGCTTGCTATGATTTTTCCAAGTCAGTTATATCTCCTCTTAATTTCTAACCACCCAGTTTTAATAATAGCAAAAAATGTCAAATATTATTTTTGTGTAAAACTTTATGCTTTACAATTTTTATTTAAAACTTTTTTTTATAGCACCTACCGTTTTTAAATAACCTTAAAAAAACACTTTATTTTCTTGTTTTCTGACATTTGCTGGTGCCTGAAAAACAAAATTTTTTTTACATATCGTTTTCAAATACTCTAAAGTGACTTATATCAAATATTCCTGTATTTCCTCCAAAATTTTGATTCAAAGGTCTATTTAATTGGACTAATAGCAACAAGAGGCAATCTGGAATTAAGTTCCTCAGGTGATTCTGCATCGACAACAACAACATTGGTATCGTCTGCATATATTGAAATGTGACCAGATGAGATAAAGTTAGGCAAGTTGTTTATGTAAAGGAGAAATATGAGTGGACCCAATACTGATCCCTGAGGAACACCACAATCCATGTCCTTTACTTCTGATGAGCAATCATTGATTCTAACAGACATTTTATGAGAATATGTAAGAATTAATCCATTGCAAAAAGTTAGCCCTAAAACCTAAAGCACTTAATTTTTCAATAATAATTGAGATATCAATGGTGTCAAAAGCTTTAGACAAATCAAAAAAGATTGCACCCACTAACCGTTTTTTTTATCCAGCTGATTGTGGACATAATTTTAAATTTAAATAAAAATGATAACATTTTTTTATATATACGTTTTTCAAAAATTTTACAAAGAACAGTAGACACTGTGATTGGTCTATAATTTTCAAGAGCCATTGAATCACTTTTTTCTAAAAATAGGTGATACTATACCAGTTTTAAATTCTTTGGGGAATATGCTATTTTTTTAAAGACATTTTGATTAGATATGCAATTGGTTATGATATACAGGGTGTCCTTTAAAATGTGTCCCAAAATTCTCAGGCAGATTCTATAACCAAAAAATGGAAAAAAAGTTCCTATAGACCTATGTCCTAAAGTGCCCCCTAAGCGAGCAACAGCCTCTCGAAATCATTTTTTTTATTTTGATTTTTTGAATTTTCTTAAAAATGGAAACAAATAAAAGAACCAAATTTTGGCTGTTAAATATGATCAATAATAGTGACCTTTTGACACCTTCAAAAAGAAATTATTTCGTCAGGGGTGTACTTGGGAATTTTTTGAAAATTTTGATTATTCATAACTTTTTTGTGTTTTTGGTAATGACTTATCCATATTTTTTTTTACATTCTACATTGAAAACTACGTCAAAAAGGAATACTTGTTTGATCTCGATTGGAGCAGCCGTTTCCGAGAAAACATCATCCAAAGATATTCGTGCAGTTTAGGTTAATTTTCAATTTTGGCTGTTGTAGCCAAAAAGTTGGAAATCGAGGAACACGGCTTACATGTCCCTATCCTTACTTTTGAAGGTCTATTCAGTGGCAAAAAATATTAGTTGATACAGGGTGATCAAAAATCGGATGTGATTTTGGATTTTTGATCACCCTGTATCAAATAATATGTATTTTATGTCACTGAATAGACCTTAAAAAGTTAGGATAGGGACTGTAAGCCGTTTTCCTCGATTTCCAACTGTTTGGCTACAACAGCCACCTGAATTTGAAAAAATGTGATTTTTGAGTAGCTGTAGATCCTTTACTATTCATATTAGATAACAAGTGTGATATATCATTGAAATCAGATTATCGAGCAGATTCTAAAAATATAAAAATATACAGGGTGTTCCATTTAAAAAACATAACTTTGATTTGGCACGGCCTTATGAAACACCCTGTCACATCGTAACTAATTTTAAAATGTGAAGCTTAAAGCTGCCTACTTTTATTATAACAGATCTACAGAGCTTCCTCACACTAATCAATCACCCTGTATACTATTTTTAGCTCTCTAAATAAAATTTAAAAATTTAGTTCCCATTTATTTATTATGAAGACCATAAGGTTTGTATTTAGCTGTTTAGAATAAAAAAGTAAAAATATGTATTTTTTTGGCGTTTTTGTGTTTCATGGATAATTTTTTTCGCTCACTGATAAAAATGTTTCTTCAGTTAAACATTATTTCTAAAAGTGTTCTGGTGCGATTCGTTGTATTGTTATTATTTTGTTTAAAATGGCTCACAATAACTACAATAATGATTACACATTCGGCGAAATGACGGACATGCACTTATGTTTTGGACTCGCTTCTGGAAATGCCAATGAAGCTCGCAGACTTTATCAGGAGCGCTTTCCAAATAGGCATCTTCCATGCGCTAAGACGTTTTCTAGAATTGACGATAGACTTCGGGAAACTGGTACATTTAAGAAAAACTCTAGTAACAGTAGAAGACAAAATTATGTGAGAACTCCTGCTTTGGAAGAAGCAATTTTGGATAGGGTAGCTGAAACCCCATCGACAAGTACCAGAAAAATAGCAAATGGTAAGTAATTACTTATTTATTATTTTAGCTACCCCGTACCTTATCGTATAAAACTAGTTTTTTTACTTGTTATTGCTTCTCTTACATTTCACGACTTTTCGTATCGAAAAGAGTTGGCGTTATGCAGAAAAAATCTGATTTCCCAAATCAATGGATTCTCTTTCTTAACTATTCACTACACAGATTCTCTCATTTAATTTCAGAAGTGGGAGTCGGACGTAACACGGTATGGAAAGTTTTGCGTGAACAACAATTGTACCCTTACCACATTCAAAAAGTTCAGGCACTTAAAGCTACTGATTATGAGCCGCGAGTTATCTTTTCTGAATGGTTTCTTGGAAGATGTAATCAAGATGCAATGTTTCTTAATAAAGTGCTATTTACCGATGAAGCTGGTTTCACTAGAGATGGTATAATAAATTTTCGAAATATGCATGAATGGGCTGAAGATAACCCTCACGCGGTTGTTGAACGTCACCACCAGGATAAATTTTCAATAAACGTCTGGGCTGGAGTTATTGATAATTACCTTATTGGACCATTTGTTTTGTCGAATAGGTTAAATGGAGCAGCATACAGGCTTTTTTTGGAAAATAACTTACATGAGCTTCTTGATAATATTCCGATTCAAATCAGACATAACATGTGGTTTATGCATGATGGAGCTCCACCACATTACAGCCTTGAAGCTAGACAGCACCTTAACGAAAGATTTGAGGGTAGAGTAATTGGCAGAGGTTGTCCTGTTAACTGGCCACCTCGTTCACCAGATCTAAATCCAATGGATTTTTTTGTTTGGGGTTATTTAAAATCATTGGTTTATTCCAGTCCTGTTGAAACAGTTGAAGAATTGGAAGAACGAGTTTTTCATCATTGCGAAGTTCTTAGGAATAATCCTGAAGTATTTTTTCGTGTAAGACAGTCTATGATGCGACGGTTGCGCTTGTGTGTGGAAACCAATGGTGGCCACATTGAGCATCTGCTTTAATTTTTTTTGATTTGTTTTTTAGAATAAATATTTTTTTAAACCGTTTCTTATTATTAAATAAAAATAGTCCCACCACGACATTTGAACTACAATTATTTAGAGAGAGCTAAAAAAGTTATTTTTATTTACGAGATTCACCGAGGTAATTTAGGAAAATTAAAAATTAAGCTAAAGTGGACGAATATCTTTGGATGATGTTTTCTCGGAAACGGCTGCTCCAATCGAGATCAAACAAGTATTCCTTTTTGACGTAGTTTTCAATGTAGAATGTAAAAAAAAATATGGATAAGTCATTACCAAAAACACAAAAAAGTTATGAATAATCAAAATTTTCAAAAAATTCCCAAGTACAACCCTGACGAAATAATTTCTTTTTGAAGGTGTCAAAAGGTCACTATTATTGATCATATTTAACAGCCAAAATTTGGTTCTTTTATTTGTTTCCATTTTTAAGAAAATTCAAAAAATCAAAATAAAAAAAATGATTTCGAGAGGCTGTTGCTCGCTTAGGGGGCACTTTAGGACATAGGTCTATAGGAACTTTTTTTCCATTTTTTGGTTAAGGAATCTGCCTGAGAATTTTGGGACACATTTTAAAGGACACCCTGTATAATGACCATTAGATTTAATTATTTTAGTTTTAATGCAATCTACACCATTGCATTAGTATTTTTTAAAGAACTAATGACTGCAGTTACTTCTTGGGAATCTGTTCCATCTTAGAAGAATATATTTTTTACATGCATGATTGTGTGGTTATGAAAATTTGTATTGTCAAAATTATCTCTAACAGTGTTACTAGCTGTGGTTGAAAAATAGCAAAACAATTACCAATGTCATCAACATTGATCTGTATTGGCTTTATAGATTTGCTTTTGCCAGTTATAGAGTGTACTGTATTCCATATAATTTTTTGTTTTTGTTTTCTAACAATTTTTTATAATGATCCTTTATTAATTGAACATAATCTTTTTTTTTTCAAGTTTTGTAATTTCTTAACAATACTGAGCTGTTACAAGTTTTAGTAAGCCAATACAAATTTTTAAGATCATTACCTGTATGTATGTTTTTGTTTACCCATTGCCTTGATGTATTGTTTTTAATCATTTTTGTTTTGACAAGGGGACAAGTTACATCAGTATGATGTGAAATGATTCTAAAGAATGTATCAAAAGCATCATCAGTACTTATACACAGGCGAAAAATCTTCATTATTTAGTTTTGCATTAAGATTTGCCAAGTTTGTAAAAGAAAGATCTCTAAAAGTTACTATTTCATTGTTAATTTTGCTTTGTGCACATGGGATGTCTCCAAGCATAACATTCAAACCAAATTGATCACCTAGATTAAAATCAACCACAGTTTCAGTATATATGGGAAAAATTGTTAAAAAATAGTCTTTTTTTAAATTTAGTAATACAGTTGTTTTTATCTATATATACTTGCGAGGGGTCATGATTCTGACAAGTTAGGATAAAACTCTGAATAAGATAAGTAAGGAAAGGAGATGTTTATTATAAGAATCTGTTAGAAAGTCAATGTTAAAATCTCCACATAAACATACAGCATCATAAAAAACAACAACATAATTTAAAATATATGACAATTTTTTAATATTTTGACTCTGCTTCTATTACTAAGTTTTCGAAACTTTGACTGCTTCTTTTTTGTGTTTTAATATGGCCTTCTTTATCCTTCAGATTTTCCTTTAGTTTGGAAATTTTTAACTCTAATTTCATTATACCTTTTTAGGTTTTTACAACTGCATGAGAAATCGTAAAAGTGTTCAGTATTATTATGATTTTAAGAATACTTAAATAATTTATTTTTGTTACTTCTGCTTTCAACCAAAGTGAATGAATTTTTTAATTTTTATAGGCTACCTTATTTAACAAATGTACAGCAAGTCTAATAAAGGTGAATGAAGCTCCTTTAAAGGACCATACAATCCTACGAAGTGGTGATTTTATACAATTACAAGGGAAGAAGTTTCAGTATCTCAATGACTTTATTACAAACAAGGTAATTTTTGGCTTTTTTTTTCATCAAATCCTTACTTGATTTCTTAAGATTAAACATCAAACATTGTATACTTAAAATTATTCTTATTTTTAGGACATAGATGAATTTATAAAAGGACGATTAGCACCTTCGCATAGAAAGTCTACAACGATCCTTAAAAGTGCCAGACAATCTATTTCTAGTGCAAAAAAAACTCCTATGAGTTCCAAGAAGTCTCCCACATTAAAGTAGGTTTATAATTTTTATATTTTTTTTTAATATTGATTAACTTTTCATGAAAAATATTGATTTAATGAATTCTTTTTTTTTTTAGAACAAAAACTCCATCACAATTGCCATTGAGAAGGCAGACCAGAAAATCAGAAAGGTAATAATTGCTTTAATTTTTAAATTTTATGTTTGTGACATGTTTCATTAAAGTTTTTTGAATGGAATCTCGTAGATTTTGAGGCATTAATTCCAAAAATGTGGGTTTAATATATTTCAAAAAACACCATGTATAACCTTTTTTTTTTATTAATACATTTCCTATCTTATAAAGTTAATATTTGTCAAAATATAGCACTCCAACGTTTGCTTTTTGAAATATTTCATTAACGGTAAATCCTACAGAAAAATACCTTGTATATAATTTGCAGAGCATGAGATTATCTACAATTTTTGTAACTAACATTTTTTCGTAGTTTCAATATTTTATTGTTATTATTTATATTTTCCTACAGCATAATTCATTCGAAATTGCCAAATTCTGACAAGAAATCCAAGAGATACTCAGCAATGTAAGTACTATATTAAATTTGATTTAATTTTTCTAGTCCACATCTATTCTTAAAAAGGTTTATAAATTGTTATTCTATATTTTAACACACTTTTCTTTTTTTTTTGTTTAGTCTTTCATTCATTTTGTAATGATACATTTTTACGCCAAAAACTTATTTTTTTTTACCGTCTAGATTATTTTTTACTATTTTTCTTTCATCAAAAGTTACTTTGTCTCTGTCTGAATATTATAGGGAAACGTCAATAATTTTGTCGTCAATTCCATTTTTTTTTTTAAATTTAAATTTTCCATATTTTTTTTCACGTCTTTTTTAAATTAGTTTCTCATTAAAAAACATTGTTCTATAAAAAGTAAGACAAACGTTAAAAATGGAAAAGAAGAATATTTAAATAGAATATACTTAAAATGAAAAAACAAAATAAAAAAAAAAATAATAAAAAAATAGTTTTTGTAAAAAATCAGTTAAATACTACATCAAAATACAAAAACTAAAATCTAAAATTATCTAAACATAATATCTTAAAATATCTTAAAATAATATGTCGTCAACATTGATCTGTATTGGCTTTATAGATTTGCTTTTGCCATATAATTTTTTGTTTTTGTTGGTGATTTTTGTTTTCTAACAATTTTTGATGATCCTTTTTAGTTTAATACAAAAACTGAAATCTAAAAATATCTAAACATAATATCTTAAAATAACTTAACATATCTTATGATATCTTATAATATCTCAAAATTTCTCTAAATATCTCAAAATATCTTAAAATATCTTAAAATATCTTAAAATATCTTAAAATATCTTAAAATATCTTAAAATATCTTAAAATATCTTAAAATATCTTAAAATATCTTAAAATATCTTAAAATATCTTAAAATATCTTAAAATATCTTAAAATATCTTTAAAATATCTTAAAATATCTTTAAAATATCTTAAAATATCTTAAAATATCTTAAAAATATCTTAAAATATCTTAAAAAATCTCTTAAAATATCTTAAAATATCTTAAAATATCTTAAAATATCTTAAAATATCTTAAAATATCTTAAAATATCTTAAAATATCTTAAAATATCTTAAAATATCTTAAAATATCTTAAAATATATCTTAAAATATCTTAAAATATCTTAAAATATCTTAAAATATCTTAAAATATCTTAAAATATCTTAAAATATCTTAAAATATCTTAAAATATCTTAAAATATCTTAAAATATCTTAAAATATCTTAAAATATCTTAAAATATCTTAAAATATCTTAAAATATCTTAAAATATCTTAAAATATCTTAAAATATCTTAAAATATCTTAAAATATCTTAAAATATCTTAAAATATCTTAAAATATCTTAAAATATCTTAAAATATCTTAAAATATCTTACAATATCTTAAAATATCTTAAAATATCTTAAAATATCTTAAAATATCTTAAAAATATCTTAAAATATCTTAAAATATCTTAAAATATCTTAAAATATCTTAAAATATCTTAAAATATCTTAAAATATCTTAAAATATCTTAAAATATCTTAAAATATCTTAAAATATCTTAAAAATATCTTAAAATATCTTAAAATATCTTAAAATATCTTAAAATATCTTAAAATATCTTAAAATATCTTAAAATATCTTGAAAAATATCTTAAAAATATTCAAAGATGATTAACTAATGATTTAAAGATGATCTAAAGATGATCTAAAGATGATCTAAAGATGATCTAAAGATGATCTAAAGATGATCTAAAGATGATCTAAAGATGATCTAAAGATGATCTAAAGATGATCTAAAGATGATCTAAAGATGATCTAAAGATGATCTAAAGATGATCTAAAGATGATCTAAAGATGATCTAAAGATGATCTAAAGATGATCTAAAGATGATCTAAAGATGATCTAAAGATGATCTAAAGGTGATCTAAAGATGATCTAAAGATGATCTATAGATGATCTATAGATGATCTATAGATGATATAAAGATGATCTATCAAAATCACAACGCGGACCCACTGATCAATATAAATTGAATAAATAATTTTTAACATAACCTACCTTAACATAACAGGTGCTTTCAAGGAAAGTTAAAATATTAACCAGTTTTAATGTACATGTATTTCAAGAATACCCTGTATTTTCCACAATTTTAAAACCTAACAAAATCATAATTCAAAACAATACAATAATGTACATTTTCTACGCCACAAAATAAATATCAGAAATTTGAATGTAAATTATCTTTTCAAGATCATTTAATACAAGAAAATCGCCGCAAAGTACAAGAAAAATCACCGCAAAGGTACAAGAAAATCACCGCAAAGTACCGGAAAATCACCGCAAAGTACCGGAAAATTAAATATATCTACTCGGAGAAGCGTAAACGAAAATTTACGACGGTTATCGTTGTCTAATGCGAGAAAAATCTCGCACGAGTACCAGAAAATCCAGTCTACCTATGCTGAAAAAACATAAACGAATCTTCTTTGTTAGAAAATTCAATGTCATCCCCACTCGGATGTAGAAAACTTAAACGAATCGTCTCTATTGACAGATTCGATTTTGGAAGATGACGAAGAAACAGTTGCGTCTTCCCCAGGAAAATCCGCAGCCAGTAACAAGCGCTCAAGCAAAAATCTACTCATAGATCTTGTTAGATCTTCAGAGGAAAACGACCAGAAGAATGATACAAGAAAATCTGCAGGAAAAACGAGACAATCTGTTAGAAAATCAATAGTGATCAATTTATGCGATCTATCTTACCAAGAAGTGTCTCCTAAAAAAGTTAGAACGACAAAATCGCCAACAAGCGCTAGAAAATCCCAAACAACTGCATTACCTAACAGAAAATCCAGTCTAGTTATAGTAATAGACCAGGATATATCAGCTGTTGAAGATAACGATACCGCTGTATCGTCTCCCGCTAGAAAAAGCCGCTCTACAATGTCCAGACGATCAACAACTGAAAATGTCTCATCACCTAGAAAGAACGGAGCCTTGAGTTCACCAAACAAGACGCCCAACAAAAGAACTAGAATGTCTACAACATCAGATGCAGATAATTTCGACACCTCCGACTCAGGGTGGTCTACCAAAACTCTCCAAAACACCATACCGGACTTGCGAGAATCAGAAATTGAAGCTTTCAGAGCCAGTACATCGCCTGCATTGAATTTCATAACCTCTACAGCCAGAAAAAGCAAACGATCCAAATCTCTATCGGCAACGACGTCGGTTGCGGACCACAATTACTGCAAACGTGGCAGCAAATCATTATCGGATACTAATCCAGAAGATTTTGCAGATAACGAAAGCGGCATTGACGATTTAGAAGAAGAGTTTCCAACAAAAAGACTGCCAGCTCCACGATCCAAATCCATGGGTTCTAAACTTCAAACGCCTATTAAGAATAAGTTTCTATCTAGATCCAATAGGATTATGTTACTGCAGAAGGATTTAGACCTTCATTCGCCGATTAAGTCAGAGAAGCTGACCAAATCTTTAGTTTCTACGCTACGCACTCCCGATCAAAGTAGAAAATCGGGTTCAAAACTTGGCGTTAGATGGTCTAAATCTTTGGTTTCGATTCACACTCCAGAATCAACCAAAATGTCGGCTACATCCCGAAAATATTCAGTTCAAAATGATGAAGTATCAACTAGTGAAACATTTGATGGAATGTCAAATTCTAAAATCGGCACACCTATATTATCGCTATCTACAACTCTTAATTTGAGTAGAATGTCTTCAAAATCACGCAGATCTACAATGGCAGATGCGTCACAAAATGAAAGTGTCTTTGAAGATGTATCGCCTATTGGATCAGGCGGTAGAATGTCGTACAGATCGCGCACATTCACAATTGAAGATGACGAATCGCCAACGAAAACAGGAGATAAAGCTTCGATTTCTACAACTCTTAATAACAGTAGAATGTCTTCAAAATCACGCAGATCTACAGCAGCAGATGATTCACAAAATGAGAGTGTTCAATATGTATCTCCTAATAAATCAGGCGATAGAATGTCGTCTAGATCGCGCAAATCCACAATTGAAGTTGATGGTAACCTTGAATCGCCTACGAAAACAGGAGATATATTGTCGATGTCTTACAGCAGAATGTCTTCTAATTCACACAAATCTACAATAACAGATGATTCACAAAATGAAAGTGACTTTGAATATGTGTCTCCTAATAAATCTGGCCATAGAATGTCAAGATCGCGCAAATCCACAATTGAAGATGATGGTAACCTTGAATCGCCTACAAAAACGGGAGATAGATTGTCGATGTCTACAGCTCTTAATAACAATAGAATGTCTTCTAAATCACGCATATTTACAGTAACAGATGAATCACAAAATGAGAGTGACTTTGAAGATGTTGTATCCCCTAGTAGATCAGGAGATAGAAAGTCTAAATCTTTGGTGACGACAAAAGAAACTCCAAATCAATCTAGAATGTCATCAAGATCGCGCAAATCCACAATTGAAGATAATGGTAATCATGAATCGCCTAATAAAACAGGAGATAGGCTGTCGATTTTTACAAATCTTAATAACAGTAGAATGTCTTCAAAATCGCGAAGATCTACAACAGCAAATGAGTCACAAAATGAAAGTGAATTTGAAGATGTATCCCCTACTAGATCAGGCGATAGAATGTCTAAATCTTTGGTGACGGAAAAAGAAACTTCAAATCAATCTAGAATGTCTTCAATATCACGCAAATCCACAAATGAAGATGATGGTAATCATGAATCGCCTACTAAAGCAGGTGATAAACCTTTGATGTCTACAACTCTTAATAATAGTAGAATGTCTTCAAAATCACGCAGATCTACACCAGCAGATGAGTCACAAAATGACAGTGTCTTTGAATATGCATCTCCTAATAAATCAGGCGATAGAATGTCGTCAAGATCACGAAAATCCACAATTGAAGTTGATGGTAACCTTGAATCGCCTAAAAAAACAGGAGATAGATTGTCGATGTCTACAGCTCTTAATAACAGTAGAATGTCATCTAAATCTCGCAAATCTGCAGTAGCAGATAAATCACAAAATGAAAGTGACTTTGAAGATGTATCCCCTAGTAGATCAGGAGATAGAAAGTCTAAATCTTTGATGACGGCAAAACAAACTCCAAATCAATCTAGAATGTCATCAAGATCGCGCAAATCCACAATTGAAGATAATGGTAATCACGAATCGCCTACTAAAACAGGAGATAGGCTGTCGATTTTTACAAATCTTAATAACAGTAGAATGTCTTCAAAATCGCGAAGATCTACAGCAGCAACTGAGTCACAAAATGAAAGTGAATTTGAAGATGTATCCCCTAGTAAAACAGGTGATAGAAAGTCTAAATCTTTGGTGATGGCAAAAGAAACTCCAAATCAATCTAGAATGTCATCAGGATCGGGCAAATCCACAAATGAAGATGATAGTAATCATGAATCGCCTACTAAAACAGGAGATAGACCTTCGATGTCTACAACGCTTAATGACAGTAGAACGTCTTCAAAATCACGCAGATCTACAGCAGCAGATGAGTCACAAAATGACAGTGTCTTTGAATATGCATCCCCTAATAAATCAGGTGACAGGATGTCAAGATGGCGAAAATCCACAATTAAAGATGATGGAAATCTTGAATCGCCTACGAAAACAGGAGATAGATTATCGATGTCTACAGTTCTTAATTACAGTAGAATGTCTTCTAAATCACGCAAATCTACAATAGCAGATGAATCACAAAATGAAAGTGAATTTGAAGATGTATCCCCTAGTACAACAGGTGATAGAAAGTCTAAATTTTTGGTGATGGCAAAAGAAACTCCAAATCAATCTAGACTGTCAAGATCGCGCAAATCCACAAATGAAGATGATAGTAATCATGAATCGCCTACTAAAACAGGAGATAAACCTTCGATGTCTACAACTCTTAATAACAGTAGAATGTCTTCAAAATCACGCAGATCTACAGCAGCAGATGAGTCACAAAATGACAGTGTCTTTGAATATGCATCCCCTAATAAATCAGGCGATAGGATGTCAAGATGGCGAAAATCCACAATTAAAGATGATGATAACCTTGAATCGCCTACGAAAACAGGAGATAGATTGTCAATGTCTACAGCTCTCAATTACAGTAGAATGTCTTCTAAATCACGCAAATCTACAGTAGCAGATGAATCACAAAATGAAAGTGATTTTGAAGATGTATCCCCTAATAGATCAGACTATAGAATGTCTAAATCTTTGGGGACAGGAAAAGAAATTCCAAATCAATCTAGAATGTCGTCAAGATCGCGCAAATCCACAATTGAAGTTGATGGTAATCTTAAATCGCCTACGAAAACAGGAGATAGACCTTCGATGTCTACAACTCTTAATAACACTAGAATGTCTTCAAAATCGCGAAGATCTACAGCAGCAGATGAGTCACAAAACGAAAATGAATTTGAAGATGTATCCCCTAATAAATCAGGCGATAGGATGTCAAGATGGCGAAAATCCACAATTAAAGATGATGATAATCTTGAATCGCCTACGAAAACAGGAGATAGATTGTCAATGTCTACAGCTCTCAATTACAGTAGAATGTCTTCTAAATCACGCAAATCTACAGTAGCAGATGAATCACAAAATGAAAGTAATTTTGAAGATGTATCCCCTAGTAGATCAGGCGATAGAATGTCTAAATCTTTGGTGACAGCAAAAGAAACTTCAAATCAATCTAAAATGTCATCAAGATCGCGAAGATCTACTACAGCAGCAGATGAGTCACAAAATGAAAGTGAATTTGAAGATGTATCCCCTAGTAAAACAAGTGAAAGAAAGTCTAAATCTTTGGTGAGAGGAAAAGCAACTCCAAATCAATCTAGAATGTCATCAAAATCGCGCAAATCGTCAATTGAAGATGATGGCAACATTGAATCGCCTACGAAAGCAGGAGATAGGCTGTCGCGTTTTACAACTCTTAATTTGAATGGAACAACTTCAAAAACACACAGAGCTACAGTAGCTGATGAATCACAAGATGAAAGTATCTTTGAAGATGTATCGCCTAGTAGAACATTTGATAAAATGTCAAAATCTAAAATTGACACTCTTAATCAGTCTAGAATGTCATCAAGATCCCGCAAATCCACAATTGAAGATGGTGACAACCTTGAATCTCCCACTAAAACAGGAGATAGACTGTCTATGTCTACAACTCTTAATCAGACTAGAACTTCTTCAAAATCACGTAGATCTACAGTAGCAGATGAGTCGCAAAATGAAAGTAACATTGACGTTGAATCTCCTAGTAAAACATTTGATAGAATGTCTAAATCTTTGGTAACTGGAAAAGAGACTCCAAATCAGTCTAGAATGTCGTCAAGATCACGCAAATCCACAATTGAAGTTGATGACCTTGAATTACCTATGTCTACAACTAATAATCAGAGTAGAAAGTCTTCAAAATCGCGCAGATCTACAGCAGCAGACAACGATTTAAATATGTCGATTATATCAATTGAAGATAGATTGTCCACATCTTTGACATCTGCAGCAGGAACCCCTAATCAATCTAGAATATCATCTAGATCACGCAAATCTACACTACAAGATGATACCTTGTCAAAATCTTTTGTGTTTACTTCTGCAACTCCCAATCACAATAGGATGTCTTCCAAGTCACTTGGGGACGATAGTATTTTGACACCACCTACAAAAATTGGAGGTAGAGTATCTAAATCGTTGTCCAAAACAGCAACTCTTAATCAAAGTAGAATATATTCTAAATCATCTTTGACACCTGCAGTAGAAACTCCTAATCAGTCTAGAATATCTAGATCAAAAAAATCTGCAATACAAGATGAAAGTGTCACAAATTTGGAAGAACCATCACCTAAGAAACAAGTATCTGTGACATCTGTGATACTGACTCCTAATCAGTCTAAGATATCTTCAAGATCTCGCACATCTACAGTGCAAGATGAGAATACCGTTATTGATTTACTAGATGGATCACCCTTAACATCAGCAAATGTTACCGTAGAAACTCCTGCTCAGTTTAGATTATCATCAAGATCTCGAAAATCAACTGTACAAGATGATAGCAACTTAGACGAGTTCGCACACATTCCATCGCCTGTTCAACTAAACGTTAGAATAGCAAATTCTTTAGTTTCGAAATTAGAGACGCCAGAACAGAGTAGGATATCTTCCAGGTCTCGTAAATCTACATTGAATAACGATTTCGACCTCCCGTCGCCAATTCAAGCAGAAAACTTAGCGACGAAGTCTTTCATTTCAAAACTACGAACTCTAGAGCATACAAGGAAGTCATCCAGATCCAGACGATCAACTTTAACGGGAGATTTCGAATACACTTATCCTGCGGCGAACAAATCTTTAGAAGCCGCCTCGAACACCTACAATCTTGTTGAAACTATGCCCGCAGATGCGACAAACAAAGACAGAACTTCCAACGGTTTTTCTGTAATTAGTTTAAACGATTCCTCTGAAGATGTAGATGATGCATTCAACACTACCTCCAAGTCAGATAGAAGGAGTTCCAAGAACAGTACGTACAAGGTTTCTGGAGACCCCACTATAATTACCATAAACGATACTGCAGACGACGAAGATTTGGAAACAACCCGAAGATCGGAGAGACGGTAAGTTAAATCTGAACAATCCGCTAGTTAATCCGGATTTTACCCCATTTGATATTTTAATTTTAGAACCAAATCAACACCTTACATACCTATAACCGAGGATATCACTCCAGCTAGCACCAGGAAGGTACCGGCGGCCCAAAAATCGCCCGAAAACGATCTAACAAACGTACAAGGCGTCAAGAAACTCTTCGCCACTCCCAAGGAGGTCAAATCGCCCAAGAACGATCTCACCAAGGTGCCCAATTTGAGAAGGATCATGTCGCCGAGGCAACAGAACAGTCCCAGGAACCGTTTGAGCGATTTCAAGGGCGTGAGGAAGCTGTTGAAGTCGCCGCGCGCGATGAAGCAGCCTTTGAACGATCTACGCGACGTTCGGGGACTGAAGAAGTTGATGGCTACGCCGAGAGGGGCTCAGAAGGAACCGTTGAACAGGTTGTCCGATTTCGAAGGAGTCGCGAATTTGTTCAAAGCGGGCTCGCACAGGCTCAGCAATACCAGCGATATCGAGAACAACGCGGAGTTGTTTAGCAAAATTTTCGATCGACAACCTTTGAAGACTTACAGGTAAGACATTAATTTTTGAACTGTATTTATCTTTCGGAAATGATTAAAACATGCAATAGCTGCTGCTATTTTGAAAAATTGGTATTTTTGCACATAACTCAAGAAAGGTTCGTTTTACGACAAAAATAGCGATAATCATTATTGTAGATAATAAAATTTTCTATATTTTTTATCTGATACTTTTTTTTTGTAAAATTGATATTTTTCGAGATATATGTCAAAGTTTAAAAAAATTAACAAAGTTTTATTTTGTCCACATTGGTACTGATTAAGAAATATTTAGTAATAGACCCTCTCTTGCGTTGTATTTTAAAAAACGCTACTGTTACAAAAAAGAAAATTATCAAATTCAATGCATTAACCATTATTTTGTTACATAATTCAAGAAAACTTTGTTCTACGACAAAAATATCGATAATCATTATTGTAGATAATAAAAATTTCTACATTTTATATCTGATACTTTTTTTTGTAAAATTGGTATTTTTGGAGATACAACGCGTCAAAGTTTAAAAAAATATAGAAAATGTATTTTTGTATCGGTTAAGAAATATTTAGTAATAAACCCTGTGTTACGTTGTTCCTCAAAAAATATCAATTTTAAAAAAGAAATTAATAAATTTATGCATAAGCCGCTATTTTGTTAAATAACTCAAAAACGGTTCGTTTTACAACAAATATAGCGATAACCATTTTTGAACATAATAAAATTTTCTATATTTTATATCTGAAACTTTTTTTTTGTAAACTTGTTATTTTTCGAGATAAACGCCACAAAATTTAAAAAAATATGTAGAAAATTTTTAGTCCACACCGTATCGGTTAAGAAATATTTAGCAATAAACCCTTTGTTTCGTTGTACCTCCAAAAAATCAATGTTAAAAAAGAAATTAATAACTTTATGCGTAAGCCGCTATTTTGTTAAATAACTCAAAAACGGTTCGTTTTACAACAAATATAGCAATAACCATTTTTGAAGATAATAAAATTTTCTATCTGAAACTTTTTTTGTTAAATTTGTATTTTTCGAGATACAACGCGTCAAGTTTAAAAATTAAAACATTTCATTTTTAGTTCACACTGTATCGGTTAAAAATAAACCCCCCGTTTCGTTGTACTTCAAAAAAATATTAATGTTAAAAAAGAAAATAATAAATTTATGCATAAGTCGCTATTTTGTTAAATAACTCAAAAACGGTTCGTTTTACAACAAATATAGCGATAACCATTTTTGAAGATAATAAAATTTTCTATATTTTATATTTGAAACTTTTTTTTGTAAAATTGCTATTTTTCGAGATAAATGCCTCAAAATTTAAAAAAATATGTAGAAAATTTTTAGTCTATACTGTATTGGTTAAGAAATATTTAACAATAAACCCTCTGTTTCTTTTTCAAAAAATATCAATGTAAAAAAGAAATTAATAAATTTATTCTATAGCCGCTATTTTGTTAAATAACTCAAAAACGGTTCGTTTTACAACAAATATAGTGATAACCATTTTTGAAGATAATAAAATTTCCTATCTTTTGTATCCGAAACTTTTTTTTGTTAAATTTGTATTTTTCGAGATAAAACGCGTCAAAGTTTAAAAAATATATAGATTTTATTTTTAGTCCACACTGTATCGGTTAAAAAATATTTAGCAATAAAAACCCTCTGTTACGTTGTTCCCAGAAAATATCAATGTTAAAAAAAAAATTAAATGTAAGCATAAGCCGTTATTTTGCTAAATAACTCAGAAATGTTCGTTTTACAACAAAAATAGCGATAACCTTTTTTGTAGATAATAAAATTTCCTATCTTTTATATCCGAAACTTTTTGTAAAATTGCTATTTTTCGAGATATATCACAAAAAAAGACCTGAAAATTTTTATGATCTACAAAAATGTTTTTTTTTTGTACTTTTGTCATGAATGAACCTTTCGAGATTTACTGATCAAAACGATTCTCAAAATCTAAACTTCCTTAGTTTTGGCGCCTTCACTACAAATATTGTTTATATTTTCCAGGAGCAAAAGCATGAGCATGTCTCCTGAAAAGCAAATCGACGCCTATGGGGCTACAAGAAAGAGCATTCACGATAAGCCGTTCGTTAGTCCAAGAGTTGGAGATTGGATTGAAGAACAAGCAACTTTAAAGCAAAAAGCGACTAAAACAGGCAAAAATAAGACCGCTACACCCAAATCTCCACTAGAAGCAGTCACTGTTGAAGAATCAACGCCTACTACCCGAAAACGTAAGGCAAAAGAAGTGGAGGAATCTTTGCCCAAAAAGATTAGAGGTGTCACTGAAAAGATTGCAGAATTAGAGAAAGAAGAAACCGAAAAATCTGCTACCCCAAAAACAGAAGAAATTTCTTCAATCGATAACAAGAATGAGTCTAAACAAATAAAAACGATCAAAAAGAAGGTTACTTATACAGAAGAAATTACTTATTTCCAAATAAGTCCAGTTGGTAAATCTAAAAAAGTCAACGAAGAAGTAATAAGCAAGCAGCCTGCTAGGTCTAAAAGAGCCAAAAAAGATGAGGCAGAAATAGACATAGAAGAATCGACAGAAAGTCTAAAAAAACCTGCAACCAAATCAACAAGAGGTAGAAAAACTGTACAGAAAGAAGAAAGCGAGTTACCTCCTAACAAATCTAAAAAAGGCATAGATATTGATGAATCGCCCATTAAAACTACAGATAATCCAAAAAAATCTACAAGAGTCATACAGAAAGACATAGATATAGAAGAACCTATCAAAACCATAGACAATCCAAAAAAACCTGTCTCTAAATCTACAAGAGGCAAAAAAGCTTTACAGAAAGATGAAGAAAGTGAGTTACCTTCCAGCAGATTTATAACAGTAGTAGATGTAGAAGAGTCCCCTATTCAAGCTGCAGAAAGTCTGAAAAAAACTGTCACCAAATCTACAAGAGGCAAAAAAGCTGTACAAAAAGATGAAGAAACTGAATTACCTTCCAGTAGATCTAGAAGAGGCAAAAACGTAGTCAAACTACTAGAAGATGCTGAAGATATCCAAGAGCAAAAGCCTACTCCTACTACTAGATCCAAAAGAGGTCAAAAACGGGAGCCTTCTGAAGAAGCTGAGCAAAAGAAGCCTCAAAGAGACAAAGAAGAAGAGAAAGAACTCAAAGTATCTTCAAGTAGATCTAGAAAAGGCAAAACCGACGAAAAACCCAAGGAAGCAACTGTTGTTGAAGCGCCTAAACCTAAAAGAGGTAGACAAAAAAAATCCAAAAAAGTTGTAGAAGAAGATGCTTCCGAAGGAGACGAGGAAAAGATCGACGAAATTGTGCCGGTAAAGGCCGCTTCTAGAGCTAGAAGAGGTGCAAAGAAAGATGCTGCTTCAGCAGACAGTGATCATACGGAAGATATAAAAGAGGCGATACCTCAAAGATCTAGACGTGGCAAAAAGGAAGTTATCCAAGATGAAGAAGAGGCTACACCAGTTCTTGCGAAATCTAGAAGGGGCAAGAAACAGATCGCTGATGAAACAGAAGAAACTCCGAAGCCTATTAAAGGCAAAGGTGGCAAAAAAGAGGACCAATTAGTGCAAGAAACTCCGACAAAACAATCTAAAATAGTTAAAAAGGGAAAAACGCCAGAAAAAAAAGAGGCTGTTGAAGAAGAAGAAGAAGTGCAGATAGAAGTTCCTTTGAGATCTAGAAGAGGCAAAGAGACAGTCGAAGAAGACCTGAAAGTAAAAGTTCCTGTGAAATCTAAAAGGGGTAAGAAGCAGACTGTTGATGAAGCGGAAGAAACTCCGAAGCCTATTAAAGGCAAGAGTGGCAAAAAAGAAGACCTTTTAGTGGAACAAACGCCGACCAAACAATCTAAAAGAGTTAAAAAGGGAAAAACTCCAGAAATAGAAGATGCTATTGAAGAAGTACAGATAGTTCTTTCGAAATCTAAAAGGGGCAAGAAAGTCGCCGTTGCGGAGGTAGAAGAACCAGCTGCAGAAGAAAAGCCAACTAGATCGAAAAGGGGGAAGAAGGAAGAATCTGAAGAAATCAATAGCACTCCTTTAAAAACGAAAAAAGGACAAAAAGAGACTAAGAAAGACATTTCGGAAAATGTAGAAGAAACTGTCCCATCTAGATCGAAAAGAGGCAGAAAAGATGTCATTTCTGAAGAAACGGAAGAAACGGAAAAGCTTTTTAGCAGAGCTAAAAGAGCCAAAAAGGAAGAAGCCGTGCCCGAGAAAAAAGTACCCGTGAAACGAGGTGGAAAGAAGCAAGAATTGTTGGACAAAAAGAAGAAAATCGCAGATAAGTTAGAGGTTGCGGTCGACACGCCTACTAGACCGCGAAGGGGTTGTCGAAAATAGGTTCTTTTTTAAGGTGTGCCTGTGTTTGTATATAATATGTTTTTACGTTTATTGAAGAAAAAAGAGTAAATGTACAAAAATAATTTTATATAATTTTATTAATTAGAAATTTTTTAAGGCTCTTAAAAGATGCTTTTTTAAAGGATTTTCTTTTGCTAAATCCAATGGATTGGATTTCTTTGAAGTTCTTTTGGATTTATATTTTTAATATTTGAAAAAAATTTTAAGCTTTATAATATATGCATATTTTAAGAATATTTTTTGTTTTATTACTAATTCCTGTACCTGAACAGAAACTGGATTGCATACAGGTAACGTTCGACAAATATAAATTAATTTCTAATATATCAAAAATATGTAGGTCTGATTTTTCTTTTAAATTCTGTATACAGGGTGGTTCAAAAGCGATACTAGCGCTAGTTGAGGATAATTTTTGTATTTTAGGGCGATATTTTGTAATTTTGGCGTAATAAATATACATTTTTATTTATTTATTTAAAAAAAAAATAGCTAAAAGCAATACAATGAGCAAGCAAGCGGAGTTGCTGTTCGATGCCTGCAGTAAAATAAAGGTTTCGCCACCCATGTATATTAGCCTTAGTTTCGTTTTATGTTCTTTTTTGTTATTTGTTGATTGTCAATAAGTTTTAATTAATGTCACGTCATGTTTTGTATGATATAATAAAGTATATTATTTCCACAATCGTTTATATACAGTCCATTTAATCGAGCTCAGCCCGCAGCGGCACATTTTATGGTCCAGATCGAACCGGATATAACCAACCTCAAGAAGGAAAAAGGTCAGTGCATAACATCAGTAACTTGAACAGGCCTCTACGTCCGTTTATTTCATATTATTCGCGTTTTAGTAATTAATTGATATTCCTTTTGTTTAGTTTTTATTAAAATGTCCCCAACTCCTAAAGAAGAAAAGATATCAGATCTTAAGCACGTTAGAGGTACGCTGAAAGGTCATTTTACGCGTTTCGAAAAATTTCTAAACAAAGCAGAAAATGCTACTAAATTCGCAGACATTCAAATTCGCTTAGACAGAATGAAAAAATATCTCGACCAGTATGATACTGTTCAAAAAGAATATGAATTTCTAAACTCCGAAGAAAAAAAAACGATTCGTCAAAACACCACAACTAAAAACTACGTATAATTCCTGCGAGAAAACCATCACCCTGTCATTTTACCTAAAATTCACAAACTCACGGACCTTATTATCAAGCACGAACACATAAAAATTTACACATGGACACACATAATTTGTTATCTGTTTTACGTTTATGTTACTGGCTCATTGATGGTAAAAATACAGTCAAAGGAATTCTTCAGTCAAGTATTACGTGTTTTAAGGTTAATCCTAAACAAGCTTCTTTTCTAATGGGAAATTCGCCAATCCCACGCCCATTCTTCAAATGCGGCGTTGATTATATATGTATTTTTGTGTGTCTGTCAACTCATTCCGTAAACTTAGATCTAGCTAAAGATTTGACTACTAAACGTTTTTTGAATGAATTGAATGTAGTAAAGTCCGCGAAATTTCATATACGCGTCGCTTAACGCTTCACTTCGGTATAAAAATATGTACACCGCGCTCGTGCAAATAGAGGCCTGTCTCAACTCCAGACCGCTGTGCTCCATATCAACTGACCCTAACGACCTAATCTCCCTAATACCTGCTCATTTCCTGGTGGGATAATCATGGAGGGGATTGCCAGAAAAAGATGTCAAAGATATACCAGTCAACCGGCTCAAGCATTATGAGCAACTTATCCAGTTAATCAGCACTTTTGGGCACGTTGTTCCAGAGAATATCTCACGAGTTGCACATCCGAAGAAAATGGAAATCTCAGGGAGATAAACAGCCACATGCAGGAAGTCTAGTCGTTCTCATAGAGGACATCACACCTCCATTAAGATGGCCTATGACAAGAATAACCCAACTTCATCCAGGTAGTGATGGCATAACACGTGTGGTGTCAGTTCGACTAGCGAATGGACAAATTTACAAACGCTCGCTGGTTAAAGTTTGTATACTGCCGATAGACTGATTTTTGAAAGCGGAGCTTTCAAGGGGGGCGGCCATGTTCGATGCCTGCAGTAAAATAAAGGTTTCGCCACCCATGTATATTAGCCTTAGTTTCGTTTTATGTTCTTTTTTGTTATTTGTTGATTGTCAATAAGTTTTAATTAATGTCACGTCATGTTTTGTATGATATAATAAAGTATATTATTTCCACAATCGTTTATATACAGTCCATTTAATCGAGCTCAGCCCGAAGCGGCACAGTTGCTGTGTTGTAAATTTACTAACAACAAAAAACTGTATTTTATAAATGTTCAGTAGCAAAATGGAAATTATATTGAAGAAACAAACATCTATAATTGCAGTAAGAAGGGAAAAGTAATTACAAACCTTTATTTTTGTAACGAGAATCTAGTACCTATTGAAAATATTACACATCAGAAAACTGAAAGGTTTCATATTTTTAAATTATTAATATTTTACGATGTTCTTAAATTCCTTAAGTACATATTCAAAATCGAAATATTTCTGCCTTTGATTCTGATTATTGTCTGTATCTGGAATGCAATTTTGTGAGTGACTAATTGAAAAACGGATATTTAATAATTATTTCTGTTTTCTTTCGAACTAAAAATGACGAAAACAAGTACAAATTGCTATTTATTGGGATTAAATTTTGAATACACGTTTGATATTAACCTTCGACTTTCGTAGGCAACTTTTCATACACTTTCTCGTAAATAGTGTTGCCTAATTACAATACCTGTTCTGTGCACGTTTTAATAATTTTTTTTGTACTTGACCTTCAACTTTCGTAGGCAACTTTTCATACACTCTCGTAAATAGTGTTGCCTAATTACCTGCTCTGTGCACATGTTTTAATTTTTTTTTTGTACTTAGTTTTCTTTAGCTACAACAATAAAAATTTAATAATAAATGAATCTTTTCACTTGTTTTATAAATCAATATACTTTTATTAAAAGCATAAAATACTCGATCCATTTTAATACACACATCTCCAAAAGTCTTGGCCCCCTGGGTATTTTTAAAAATAATCAAATTAAATTTGGAAAATATGGTGAATCTTATTCTGTTTTAAAACCAAACTATGGGATACACAATTTTTGTAATTTGCATTCCGAATAATGCAGAATAAAGGAAATTAACAAAAAAAGATCAAAAAATTGTAACACCATACACACACACACACCACACACACACACACACACACACACACACACACACACACACACACACACACACACACACACACACATACACACACACATACACACACACACACACACACACACACACACACACACACACACACACACACACACACACACACACACACACACACACACAAAATTAACAAAAAAAGGTCAAAAAATTGTAACACCATACACACCACGCACACACACCACACACACACATCCCGAAAATAGTCAAAACGGATTCAGGGGACCCCAAAACGTAAAAATCTGTCGAAAACTGAAGGTCGAAAAAAATCATGATTCCTATACTTTCCTTATCTGTATACAGAGAGGAAAGTAAAAAGTCAATGAAAAAATATTCATCTACATGCTTTTGCAGTTTTTTGCAAAGTATCATCACAATTGAATAAAAAGCACGAAACAATTAATAAAATTTTATTGTATAATCATCACAAAACCAAAAGCAGTTTACAAATCACAATTATTTGAGAATATATTCAAAATAAATACAAAAAAATAAAAACAATTAACATGTCTAAAAATAAGTTGTAAAGCATTAAAAAAGCATTAATATACAAAAAAAGTTATCTGGCAATAGTATTTCTCATCTGAAATACAAAAATAAAACCCTTTCGTTATTCTTTCTCGTTGGAAATGACTTTAGGAACTATTTGACAACCTCTGGACCTTTCGATATCGATGGGCTGTCATAATGTTATCGACGTCATCTGTCAATGTCTCGTAGCGGTCTCAGCGCGATGACACTTCTTTATATTACTAAAAAAATAAAAATAAATAAGTTAATAAAAATTCTAGTGACATAAATTAATTTTTTGTAATTTCATTTTGTTTAATATCAAAAACTACAATGAAAAGGTAATAATGATATGATTTTTAAGCAAATTAGGCTATTATAATGTTTACTCTACAACAAACTCTACATTAGGTACCTATCACAATAGTATCTACGTTTCATTGTCAAAATGTATGACAGCTGTCAAAATATTAAACTTGACAGTTGGCATATATCAAAATTTTGACAACCATCTTTTACAAGTTTACATTATATTTTGACAGCTTTATTCAGTTAAATCAGTACCAAAAAGGTTAGGATAGGGTTAAAGTGATAAAAGTTTTACACATTTAAGTAATTAGTAGGTAGATAAGTTTGGTTATCTAATTTTACTGACAGTTAGAATGACTGATATCGTGTTAAATCAAATACTACTTACGTTAGAAACGACGTTTGGATTTGGTTGAGAATACAATGGAAATTTTACAGTCTAAAGAAAATGTTACAATATTTTTTTTTTTTTTTTGATAATATTTCTAAACGAATAAAGCAGATTTTCCATCGGTTGGTCATAGTAATGACATCTCTATACGTAATAAATTCATTAAAGTACCTTTCTGCTTTATTCGATTAGAAATACGATAGGAAAACAATCTTTGAGAGATACTTATTGTGTGATCTACCTAATGTAGTAAATGTCATGAACATAAGCACGGACAATCTGTGTCTTGCTGCCTGCTTGCATGCATATTGCGACCTCTATTTCTACAAACTGGTACATACGCAGTTGATATTCGATGTGTGACCGTCTCCCTTTGTAGACCTGTAGCGTTGGTGGCGGTCGATCTTGTGCTTTTGTCCTTGTCTGATCGCATCGATGTATTTGGCACTACTGAAATAAGAAAATGTATGTCAATGGCTTAGTTATTTAATAAAAATGGAAGACCAGTTGTTAAAAATACCTTTAACAAAAGATATAAAACAGGCAAAGATAAACTTTTATAAGAAAATGATAAACGAAAACAAGTCTTCATCTAAAAACTTGTGGGAAACCGTTAACAATTTTATGCAATAAATCTAAACCTAAAACAAAAATAAATGAGATACAATTAGAGTCTGGTAAAGTTATAAGGAACAAGTCAGAAATAGTTGAACATTTTAATGAATATTACAGTAATTTGGGAGAAATATATGCAAGAAAGATCAATAAACCAAATGATTATTTTGAAGAGACTTACAAACTGGAAAACACCATGTATCTAAATCCTGTAAATGAGAAAGAGGTAGAATATATTATAAATAGTTTAAAAAACAAAAAATCACCTGGAAATGATGAAATTAAAAGTGAAACTCTTAAAGAAGTTAAAAGATACATTGTATATCCACTTATACATATACTTAATAAACAGAATACTAGATACGGGTTGTTTCCCAGATTATTTAAAACCGGAGGAAGGTTGTATATTAGCCGGAATAAGGACGGTGCTTCCAAATGGACTTTAAAAATTAATGTTTTCTATTTAGGGAACAAACTTAATATGATAATATTAATATTTCGTAAGAATGTTTGTAAAATTTTTTAGTTTTCCTAAAGACCCTAACCTTAGCAACAAGTGGTTGTATCTTAGCAAGAGGAAAGATAAACTTAATATAAAAACCTTTCCCGCAAGATTCGTGACAAAAATCCCAGAGACCGATTTTACAGCGAAAATAACGCGTAAAGTAAAGATACATGAAATTAGTCATTTTATATTTTTTAATATTTTTCTGATCCGAATCTTAATAAACATCTTTTGTATTAAACATTTTGTTGTAGCTGTTATAATAAATGCGTTACAGAGAAAATAAGCACTCCCCTCTCCCTAATGAGAGTCAGGCTATGAGTAACGTCCCGCGCATGGATCTCAATCACAAATTAAAAAAGAAAAATAAAAAAATACGAAGATTAAAAAAATATCTTGTAAAATCTTTATTTTTGTATGTTACTCCAATGGTACGTTTGTGCTTGATGGAATATCTGAAATTGAGAATCAGAATTTTTTAATTCATCCAAGCATTTAATTGCTAATAACAAAAAAATTGGGTATTTTAACAGTTGTTATCCCAGATGGATGTGAGCGTGTCTGGCGAAGACAACGAGAAAGGTTTGCCAGCTGTAATATATCTCCTAAAGTGCCTTTTGGAGGTGGCTCTAAAATGTTTTGGGGAGGAATTTGCTTCGATGCTCGTATGGAGTTGGTCCCTATACGTACGAGGTCTCTGAATGCCCAATATTACTTAGACAATATTATTGCCGAACATGTAATGCCTTTTGCTCCGTTGGTTGGGCCCAATTTTTTATTCATGCAGGACAACGCTCGTCTCCATGTGGCTAGCCAGATTATTGGTTATTTACATGATGTTAATATTCCTTTATTAGAGTGGCAACCTAACAGTCCGGATATGAATCCTATAGAACATCTATGGGACTATCTCAAAAAGAGGATGTCATAGATCCCCTGTTTCTAATCACAACCAACTCATAGAGGTCGCTATTGAAGAATGGGAGAATATACCACAAGCTTTTGTTGAACATTTGATATCAAGCATGCCGCGACTCACGAATGCAGTGATAAGAAGTAGAGGAGGGCCTACGCGGTATTAGGGTTCACCCAGATGCATTTATTCTCTTTTACTGATTTTTTTTCTTTTTTCTATTTGGAGTTATGCTAGCTTATTTATGCATTTCAAGCAAAAACAAATTTTTAAGGAAAAAATAAGGCAAATTAAGGTCATGTAAAGGTCATATTCGACTAATTTTTAGGTGTTCATCATTATTTCAATGTAACTTAGTTTTATGTTGTGTTTATATTGTAAATATTTAGATTAATTAAAGTGGTGCGTTAATTTTGTCCAGGAGTTTATTTAAAAAAAAAAAAAATGCAAAATGCAAACCCTCCCAAATACGACTAAATTGCTATTTACTATTTAAAAATTGTCAATTTATGAAGTTATTTTTTTATTACAAAAAGGAGGTAATTTTTCCCATTTTTTTTTCTAAATTACCCCTTTTTAAAATATTTTTTTTTATCAAAAATTATTATTTTATTAGAAAAATAAGGTGCGAAAAAGATGTAATCGATCCCCGCCTATTTAAATTTTCCCATACAATTTTCATCACCCCCCAATCACTTTTTTGGTTTGCCTATTTCTATTATATAAGAATAAAAATGTTAAAATTTTATAGTACCATGTTAGTAACAGTATAACAGTAATAAAATTGACAAAAAAAATTAATGAGTCGCTTCCCCCTTTTATTCTCTTTTTTTAATGTCAATTTTATTAATCAAAATGATCGAAATATCGATTAGTCGAAATGATCGATTAATTAAAATAATCGATTAATCGAAATAATCTAAATAATTGATTAATCGAAAATAATCTAAATTGTCGATTAATCGTAAATTACAAATTAAAAGAAAATAATCGATTGATCGAAAATAATCGATTATCGATTTTCAAAAAAAAAAAAAAAAAAAAAAATCGTTTAATCGATTAATATTCGTTTGGCTTAACCTTCGCTTAGCTGAAATCAGTTGTGAGAAGTTTTCTCAATTGATTAGAAATACTCTCACTTGTGATGTTACTGGGTATGCTCGGGCGCCAGTTTGTTTTAGAGTGGTTTGCTCCACTTTACCTGTTGGAACAAGTTTCAAGAAGGGCTGCAGGTAGCTGTAGTGAAGAAAGAAAATTCCAGAGGGTCAACGATATTCTAGTAGTTACATAGTACCTATCGGAAAAGTATACAACGGAAAGCTCGGACTGCCTATCTCTGAAATCAACTATTCGCGGCCATCAGCTAAAATTGAATGAATCTCCGCGATTTTTGACTGGCTCATTTTCTGCCGGTCTTCGCGTCGATTTCAAAGACGGTAGTGAGGATGCGATAGGTTCATAGCAACAAGAGATTTAACATAAAATCGAAAATTATTTGCAAATCGCGGGAATTTCCAGTTAATTAAACATAGGAATGCATTTTTAATTCAATACACAGTTATGCAGAAACTGTTGTCATGACAACAATTGTGGTGGCAATGACTAAACAAAAACTCAAATCCTATGGCGAGGAAATGTGTAGTTGTCAAGTTAATTTAACTTTAGTTTAGCTGTAGTCAGTTATAAGTAAACTGTTGCCATGTGAACCTTTATAATGGCAACCACTAAACAAAAACGCTTGTCATGGTAACAACCATACAAACATCCAAATCCCGTGGTGAGTAAATGCGTATTTGGGCACCTCAAAATAGATAATATTCTCCTTAAAAAGATCTTTCAATTTGTATATAACTTATCCTTATTGGAGGTAGGGTAATTTCCCATACATTTCTGCCCATTTTGACATAAATTATTTTGAAAACTATTCCCAAGTTAGTCATTTTTGACTTTTTTCTAATGCTGATCCTTGTGTAGATGAAATTTTGAGGATTACGAATGTCACTGAATGTAATTAGCTTGCATTTGCAAAGATTAAAAAGTAATTTAATTTCTAAGATGAATCCAAAATTGAGTCTGTCATTTTGAAGATCTAGATTCTAGATCTTCTATTTTCTTAAAAGCTTTTAAATCACATGTATACATAAGGCAGTCTGATGTAATACGTACAATGTACATTGACAAATATTAAGAAAAGTTGAGGGCCTAAATTGGAGCCTTGAGGGACGGACCTGCGAGGATTGTATGAAACACTTCACAAACATTACGTATTAAGACCTCAGTTTTAGAAAAGACAAAGAGACATTTAGTAGGTAATCGCTTAGATTGTAATATTTCAGTTTAGCTAGGAGAATATTGTGATTTATCTTATTGAAGGTTTTTGTCAAATCAGAAATTTTATTACTAAAAGTTAATACATTTATATCTACAGGTCTACGTACGAGCTAGGTAATGTTTAGATTTCCCATTATATTCTTTGAAAGACAATGTTCAATGAGACAGAAAATTTCTAGTTTGGGGATGATGAACAAATTAGAACTAAATAGACTTGCGTACGTACATACCTTTGTTATTTTCTTTCTTCTGTTGTGGTTTCCGCCTCAAATCCTCGTTTTTATGCTTTATCCTATCCCTGGCTGTTTTTTCTGACGTACTCCTTATTGTAGAAACGGCCGTTTTATGTCGAATCTCAGGCAAACTATTTAAAATCCTGTTAAATATAAATAAAATTATGAAAAATTTAATCTAAAACAAAGTTAATACTACCTTTCTTCGCCTTTACTACTACTGTCTTCCTTTTTCTTCGCTACTCCAGCTTGGGTGGGTTTCTTTAATTCCAAACCATTAGACATGGTGAGCTGCACCGCTTTGGTCTTCTTGATCAACCTCGGTTTCCTCGGAAGTTCAATTTTGGCCGGCAAATCTTCAGACGAGGAACCATTCGAACGAAGCAAAGCTTCTCTGCTACTCGCCCTCTGCAGTCTTCTAGCTTTGGTCGCGGAAGATTTCACATTCATATTATTACTCGTCGAATTGTGATCGACTTTTGTAGTAACTTGTTCGGCTTTTTCGGCTCTTCTTCGGTGTTTCTCGTAACAGGGTTTCGTTTTCGGATCGGGGGTGGTTTTTTTGTGGTTCAAACTTTCGGTCGAAGAGGATTGGTATGCTGATTTCAGCCGGGATTTGGTTCTATTCGGTGCGATGTGGGAATTGGTGGGTTTTTGGTGGAGCGATTTAGTTTCTAGAATGGTTTCTAGTTTTTTGATTTTGGATGAGTCTTCTTCGTCAGAGGTCAATCTGAAATTCGTTAATATTCTATTATATTCTTTTAATTTATATGTGCAATCGATTCTTACCTATTATGAATCTCTTCGTCAGTATATCCATTAACAGCTTGCAGAATTTGATCAGCTGCTTTGGTAAGTTCGTCTAAAATACTACTGTCAAACTCTCTACCGTATTTGTTTTTAATATTTTCATAAATAGGCTCTTCTTTAGGTTTCTCAGGCGATTTTTGTCTGGCTCTTGTTGGAGATGGAGAAGATGGTTTCAATCTCCTTGAAGATAACGGACTTTTTATCCTCCTCGGCGATACGGGACTTTTCAGACGTCTAATCGGGGACGGGGATTTTTTATGGGTTTGTATGAGATCGGGTTTTTCTGGAGAAAGTTTGTTTTCTTTGCGAATCACAGCCTGGGATATTTTCTTGACAGGTTTAGGGGATACTTTGACACCGAAGTAAGTCATTTCTGACTTTTTCGGTTGCCTTAAAACCATACCTAAAAAGTATTTTAGTACAACACATCTTAGATTAAAAACCCACTATTATTTCAAACAAAGTAACCAAGATAGGATCTTGACAAGAGCTCTATTCAGTTTCACTATTGCTATTTTTTCTTCTTGCCTTAATCCAACATTGAAAGGTAAAAGAAAACTTGATAGAACTCTTACCAAGATCCTCCTTTGATTCTTTTTATCTACTACTTACCATCTGAACTAAATTTTGTAGCAATCTTCTCCACATTATCACTTTTGAAATTATCTACAATCGTTTCTTCGCTATGCCTAGCCACTTCTATTCGATTCGTCTTCGTTACTATCGATGGACTAGAAAGTTTTTCTGACGCCTTCAAATCGGGCCTCGAGAGTTGGTCTGACGGTTTCAAATCCTGCCGTCCGAGCGGCGTTTTCTTGGCGCTACTTTGCGATAGGAGCGGTTTGGAAAGTGGATCTGACGGTTTTAAATCCGGTCGTCTAAGGGATGTTTTTCTTGTAGGACTCGGTGATCGAGTGGGGCGTATAATGTTTATGGAGATGTGTTTTTTGGGAGGTTCGTGAGTGTGGTTAATAAGCGGCGATGTTTCGTTGTGAAGTCTTTCGGAGTAGTCTGGAATAGTGGGAAATTGTGGTAATAAACAAGTCATTTCTGCCCATAAAGGGTGTTTCAAGATAAATCCGACATAATTCAATAGACGTAAGTAAAAGTTAAAAAAAAATCAAACTAATTTATGTTTTTTATATAACAAGCATTTATGTATTTTGTTTAACTTTTATTCCTTATATTGTAGGTACTCGCTATGAAATTAAAAAATCTTGAAATGTCCTGTATATAAATATAAAAGCTATCAAACGATAGGTAGACGCTATCTATATCTGACAAACCAAAGTACGAATTTTGTTAAAAATGGGTAGTTAGGGGCAAAGTCGAGATGAGCAGGTAGTTTTTTTATGGGTCGAATTGGCTCCCATCATAGGTCGAGTTGTCTCCCAAGCTAATGTACATTAAAGGGTATTAATTTTCACAAATTACACCATTGTTGCCAAATCCAAATTTGTGTTTTTAAAAGTGCGTTGAATTATTGATACCTTTTTACTTTCCTATCTGTATACAGTTATAAGGAAAGTATAAGAATCATGATTTTTTTTTTGTAAAATGTCTCTCAGGGTATATGAACCATTTAACTACGTTGAAATAGAACAGTAAGAAAATAATCCTTAGATTTATTTATTTCTAATTATAACCTGCATTTACACCTCAAATATTCATTAATAAATATTTATGGCAACTGCATTTAAATCTATTTTTAATCTTAAACGTTAAAAGTAATTTATATTTACATTAATATCATATTAATTTAATCCATTAACATATTTCAAATTCAGAAATAGATACCTGCTTTCCCTCCTTCGTCTTATAAAGGGAGGTATTAAAAATAGTTAACCATATTTCATATATTCTTCACAAGTTTCAGAGATTGTAAATTTTGTTTAAACCAAAGTTGTAAAATAATTAAAAGTGTGTACAGTGTTGGACCGTTTTGAAGTGATAGATAGAATCTTGTTTAAACCACAACCATGGGAAATTATCAGAAGAACTTATAAATAGGCAGACTCTAAGCAATGTTGTAAAAATTAAAGCAATAGAAGATATTTCGGCAAAACCAATGGGCTTGTTTAGAACAGAGGTATGAGAATTCCACTGTAAAACTATTATCACTCATGACGTTGAAAGGATGAGAAAAAATATGTATACTGCTAGATCTAAAATTGCACTTAAACTTCCAATTGATATAGTTGAATTTCATAGTTTATTAAATTTTGTTACATTAAAAACTAATAGGGACGAATATTTTCTTCTTAAAAATGATGAAATAAATAAAATAGTCATATTTTCATGTAAAACTAATCTTTATGCTGTAGAACAGTGATACTCAAAGTGTGCTCAGCGGAGTCCTGGGGCTCCGCAAAGCCTTTGTAAGGGCTCCGCGAAGAAAATAATAGTCATAATAAAAAAAGAAGTAGTACTATAGTACTATGGTCACAAAAGGGAGGGACCTTTTTTTGTTTTTTAGAAGTTAAGAAGAAGGAGGAGGATATGATTTTGTTTGGAGGACTTTTTTTTTTAGAAGTCAGCAAGAGAAAGGAGGATATGATTTTGCTTGGAGGACCTTTGTTTTTGTTTGGGCTCCGCTAAAGAAAATCTAGTTATAATAAAAAAAGGGGTCCATAACGCTTTAGTGTCACAAAAAGTAAGTCACTTAGAAAAAAAATAAAACCATTTTGAATGTGTTAGAGACTAATTCTTTACAAAAAAGTGCGGATTTTTTCAAAATATACCCATTTTTTTCTAAACTCAATTTTTTTATTTTTTGGAACATGAGTGAATTGTTCGCCGAGTTCAGATACGAGTTTTGCAAAAATTTGTCAACACCCAAAAATAACTAGTTTCTATAGTAAATTTTTGCAAAAAAAATAGAAAACCAGCATTTTTCGAGAAAAATTAATGAAAAATTGAAGTGATCTAAAAACATATCCCAGACAGCACACCAAATCCGTTGGATATCTACTGAACATCCCAATATCCACTGAATGTCCAGTCCATGGTGGATATCTATTTTATATCCATGAGCTGTAATTTATAGACATGCAAATGTCCATAAATAATAGTAATTATATAGCAAATTATTAAAAAATTACGCCATTGTGGCTAATAGTACCGTTCAGATATTTAAAATTATTTTTTTTAAGGTGTATTCAATATCCCATGGACATCCACTAAATATATCAAAGTCTAGGCGCGAACGCAAACCATCGTGGATATCCACTAGATGTAATTTTTGATTTTGCTTACTAAGTATAGATGGCGATACTACTTTCGCATCTACTCATGCTCAACCCGCCGTAATTGAGTTCGATCGAAATTTTTTTCACAATCAGACTCCATTAGAGACTGGAGTCAAGAATTTCCATTTATTGCCGAAGAGTCCCAATAAGGATAACTTTCTCCTTAGTGGACAAAATCAAAGGCAGAGTGTTGAAAATATTTTTAGTGTTGAAAATATTTTTTATCTCTGCTATTTTCTTTCGACTTTATTCAATAATCATTGGTTACTTATGAACCTCTACTAAAGATACCTGTAAAATATTTTGCTGAATATCCGAATTCTTCTATTTCCTGGGATATAGACGGACATTTGGTTGGATATCCATATTGGATATCCACAGAATATATTCTGTGGATATCTCTGGGATTTCTTGTATTATCTGGAAGATACTCATTAGATATTTTGCTGGATATCCATATGATATCTTCTATATTCTGGATATCCATATTAGATCCACGGAATATTTCTGATATCCTGTGGATATATTGAATATCCACAAAAGATATTCTGTAGATATCTCTGGGATTTGGTGTGTTGTCTGGGTATATTTTGTTGTTTGGAAAAATGCAGTATGTTTACCTATAGAGAAACAACTTAAAAAATATATTTTTCATCATGAAATGTACCACCCCAAACATTTTTTTCCATATTTGCACAAGAAAACATCACTAACAAAAAAATTGTATATTTGTTCTACTTGAAATATCAAAATAATTAAAAAAATTACGTAACCGAACCCATGTAAAAAATGAATTGAATGTCGCCTGAAATGAAAACATAATTTTTAAAAAAATTCGCTTCCCGGCCAACTGACACAGATCAAAGAATTTATATACTTTTTTTTTAATATTTCCAATAATAAAACTGCTATCGATCAATTACGCACTGATGGGACACCCTGTATATGTGTATATATACACGGTGTTTCCGAACTTGGCGTCCAAATTTGTAGGGGTGATAGTTCGCATAATTTGAGAGCGATTGGCAGATTTCATTTTTCTAAAAAATTGAATAATTTAATTTGAGGCAAAAAAATTAATTGGTTTGGCAACACTGTAATATTTTTTTTTACATTTTTTGGTTGAATACAGTATTAGCAAACAATGCTATAAATAAAATACAGGGTGTTCTATTTATTTATGTGTTAGATTAGATTAGATTTAATTAGGACTATGGGCCATGTGGCCTCCCCCACCTCGACCTTTTTAGATCTATTGTGGATATCCTTTAATCATTGTTTAGAGTACCTTGTCTAATGCGGTCTTTTGTAGTAAACTCCATAGACTGGAAAGTAGTTCTCCGGTATAGCTAGTTGCCCTTGGTTTTTCTTCTCCAAGTGTAAGGAATCTCAGTCTTACTAGACCTTCGCAGTAGCACAATACGTGTTTTGCCGTTTCCTCTTCTTCTTGACAGAATCGGCACAAGGCCTCTTCTGTCAGACCGATATTGAACATATGTTTGTTAAGCCTACAATGCCCTGTTAATAGACCTACTAGTATTCTAGTATTTTTCCTATTAAGGCTTAGTAGATGCTCGGTGAGTTTAGACGATGGTCCTTTTAAGAACTTTTTGGCCTGTCTCTGTCCTGGTGAGTTTTCCCACCACTCCTGAGATTTTTTAAACATCCACTGCTTTGTGCATGTTCTGATAGTTGTTTTTGTTACACCACAGAAGGGTTCTGGGCCAATAAGAGCATTTGATGCTCCTTCTCGGGCTAGTAAATCAGCCTCTTCATTGCCTTTGTGTCCCCTGTGGCCTGGTACCCACGTGTTAATAGCCCTCCCCCAGCTGCTCGGGCTCTTACACGTTGCGGTCCATAAACGCCTGTTTTACGCCCTTGATATATAAATAACTATTAAAAGCGCGCTTATACCAACTCTACACGTGACGTCATGCACGTGGCTGTTTTATTTTTGACACTGTTTTTTACATAAATGTTTAACAAACTTTATCCATTGGTTCGTCAGATATAGATGGTGTCCCCCCCGCCACTGGACAGCCTGTATATATTAGGCATTCCAAACAAAATGGCTACCAGTGGGTTTTGACAGGGCATGATATGGCAACATTATGGGAACCCTGTAAGCCTGGTGATTTGACAAGGTCAACAAAATAGATAATTATTTAGATTGATCATCCATATTTTTCAAAATAAACATAAACTTGTGCCTTGAAGTAAAAATGTAGATAATTATTTTTTTTTTACTATATTGAACGGCTGAAAATTGGTTTGTAAATATATTTTTGCTAAATCGATTCTGAATAATGAGCACTTGCTAGGCAATATGGCACACTCGCAAACTACTTGCTTTCAGCAATCTATATAACTATATATGCACAATTAATCCACATGGTTGCCATATATAGACTGTCAGTTCCCACTTGACAGGTCGTTGGAATGCCTAATAGATTTGAATCAAAAACATATTTATAGCAAACAAAAAGAAAACATAAGTCACAATTTCGATCAAATAAAGTACCTTTTTCTATTCTAGCACCTAATTTAGTTTCCTTGACGTTACTAATGTTCCTGTAGCTTTTCATCTTGCTCCAACTTCCCGAGAGCACGCTACTGCTGTCGTCCGTCATCTTGCTATCATCCGTCACTCTCGACAGCAGGTATTGCACCTCCTTATCGGCATCGCTGTCGCTCAGCACGTCTTCGTACAGTTTCTTCAAGGCTTCTAGTTCTTTAGGAATATTGTCTTTGTTGTCAATCTTGTTGTCAGTCTTATTGTTGATAGTGTTGAGTATGAGCGAGGTGGATTTAAATCTAGATGGTTGCTGGTATTGCTGAGATCGTTGATGCTTGGTGTAGGAGAAGGTTTTTTCCATTTTGGCCGGTGGCGATGGTGACAGATCTATCGTTATTTTCGTCGTGGTCGTCGAATTTTTCGTGTCTTCTGTCGTAGACATTTTGGAACAGATTTTGTGGTTTAGAGCGGAATCTTCTTTACCGATTCTGACTACTAGACTTTTATTGAGAAGTTGTTTGGAGTCTGGAAGTATACGAGCGGTGTAACGTGTATGTTCAAAAATTTAGAAGAGATGTTTTTTCGTATAGATTTCTCAGTTAATGTTATATGTGATAAAAAATGTGGATGTTTAGATCTTAGATCGTCACCAATACGAATTCTAGCCAAAATATCAACATAGTGCCGGATGATTTACGTACAAAGAATGGAAATTGGCATAAAAAATACAAACTATGATATTTATTTTTCCATTCATTACTTTGGAATGTTTTTTTTTTTTTGAAAAATATTCTATACAGTTTCGTTCAAAGATAATTTTTCTTCTACAATTAAATATAAGTATTAATAGTATATCTATATAAGATACAGTCGAGGTGCTGATTGGAAAAACCCAAACGCACGGTTGTCAAACTGTACAAACAAGGTGATCTGATGCATTTTATTATTAACAAGCGACTGATGTTTTTTTTTTGTAAAATTTATCGATGTTACTGCAGAAATAATTTATGCTTGGCATCGTTGCATGTAAAATTGTATTCACTTATTAATTTAATACTTCTTATAGTATTATAGGTACACTTTCAAGAAAGAAAAATTTTTAATATTGGTCTAAATGTATTATTTTTTTTTACCAAAATCCTCATCAAATTTAAACAACTTTTGTCCGTCCATCTGATGTCACGTTTTTGGTCAAAAACGAAAAATGATATCAACTTGAAGATTTCAAGAAAAATCAAGCTCTATAAGGAGACGAAGCTTATTGATTTTGAAAAAAATCTGAATAAAAATAGGGGGCTAAGGGAAGTTGAAATATATAAAAAAAATCCTAGCTCAAAAACGAAAAATTTATATCTACTTAAAATTTTTAGCAAAAATCAAGCTAAGGGAAAGAAGCCATTTGATTTTGAAAAAAATCTAATTAAAAATGGCAATGACGCATCCAGAATTTAAGTCTGGGGGGGTAGTGGTAATAAAGTTTAAGTCTGGGGGGCGGTAGTGATAATATTTTGGATAATAGTACGTTCTACTACCTATAAAATGTTTGGGGGCAATTACCCCCATTACCCCCCCATTAATATGCGCCCCTGAAAAATGGGGGGTTTAAAAGGTGGTTAAAAAAAAATCAAAAACAAAAAGCGATATCAACATGAAATTTTTAGTTAAAATCAAGCTCTATAAGGTGACGAAGCTTATTAATTTTGAAAAAATCTAAATAAAAATGGAAGAGGGGGGTTAAGGGGGCTTGAAATATTAAAAAAATCATAAATTAAAAACGAAAAATGATATTAACTTGCTAATTTGAACAAAAATCAAGCTAAGGAGTAGAAGCCGTTTAATTTTGAATAAAAATGGGGGAGGGGGTTAAGGGGGATTGAAGGATTAAAAAAAGGCATAAATTAAAAACTAAAAGCGATATCAACATGGATTTTTTAGTAAAAATCAATCTATAAGGGTACGAAGCTTATTGATTAAAAAAAAAACTAATTCAAAATGGGGGATGAGGGTTAAGCGAGCTTGAAATATTAAAAAATATCCCTTCTCAAAAACGAAAATGTTTTATTAACTTTCTATTTTTAACAAAAAAGATAAGGGTAAGAAGCCATTTAATTTTGAATAAAAATAGGAAAGGGGGTCAAGGGGGATTGAAAGATTAAAAAAAATCCTAAAATAAAAATGAGAAGCATGGATTTTTTGGTAAAAATCAAGCCCTATAAGGGTACAAAGCTTACTAATCAAAAACGAAAAATGATATTAACTTGTTATTTTTAACAGAAAACAAGCTAAGAGAAACAAGTTGTTGGATTTTGAAAAATCTGATTAAAAATAAGGGGTTAAAGGCAGGGTTACCAGGTTTTTGAAAGAGGTGACGGACTGACAGGGGATTTTAGGGGAAATAGAGGGAAGTAAAAACAACTCAGTCTATTTTTACTCTTTTAATCAAAATCACTTATTTTGCAAGAAATCCTTACCTAATTTTGGTAAAGATACACTGAGGTGAAAATGTAAAGTTAGAAAATCGAGAAATCGTAAATCGAAATCCAAAGTCAGAAAACATTAACACCTCAGTCTATCTTTACCAAAAAATAGGTACGAATTTTTTACAAAATAAGTAATTTTGATTAAAAAAATGAAAATAGATAGAGTTGTTTTTACTTCCCCCTATTTCCCCTACAATTCCCTGTCTGCCCGTCATCTCTTTCAAAAACCTGGCAACCCTGGTTAAAGGGGAGTTGAACTAAAACCATAAATCAAAAACGAAAAGCGACATCAACAAGAAATTTGGCTGCTGGAAAAAAATACCGCAAATCCCTAACGGAGTACAACAAGGCTATCAGAAAAGCCAAACGAGAATCGTGGAGGAAGTTCTATCAGAGTATATCAGATTTACCTGCAAGTACCAAACTTCACAAGATTCTCGCCAAATATCCGAAAGAGGAAGTCGGCTCGATAAAAAGACCCGACAACACCTATACGGACTCTGGCAGGGAAACTTTAAAGATTCTCCTAGAGAAACACTTCCCAGGCAGTCAAATCCTGGAGGACAGACAACATGTACCTCTTCCTCTAAAGGAATCGATCATCCGACCCAAAAAGGAATACTGGAACTCTGTTGCACAAATTGTCTCTAAAAATGCCGTGAAATGGGCGATGTATTCATTCTCCCCCTTTAAATCACCTGGGGAGGATGGCATTTTTTCGGCCCTTTTCCAAAAAGGACAAGAACTCCTGCTATACCCTTCCTTGTGAGGCTGTTTAGAGCAGCGTGAAGCTATATTCCGTTAGGATGGACGATGGCGAAAGTCGTGTATATACCAGAGTTGGGTCGAATACAGGAAAAAAGTATCCGAGTACCGGATACGGATACTTACAATGTATCCGGATACTTTTTAGGATAATCTCGTTGTTGTCGCGACTTGCCATGTTTATACAACCTTTCGATATTCTCGTCAGTGTCAGATGTATTCGACAATCCATTTTTTGTGAATCCTCCCACGAGAGGTACTTGGAAGAGTCGAAAGCGTCAAAAAGAGGAGTGAGAGATGGCTGAATGTTTCGTTCCGGCATAGGCAAAGCAGGCTCGCATATTTGATCTTATCAGATCTGTATACTTTATTGATGACAGAAAGTTTAGTTATATTCCACTATATAAGACAGGAACAACCGTCTCTTGTCTTTGCCAACTGAAACATAACTGGGCTAATGGAACCTCCACAAGTTCGTGACGCTAACACCGGACAAGGGTTTGCAGGATTTTTCCTGTAAAAACGTGCCCCAAGATGCTGAATCCCGACCGTCTGTATACTGGGTGAATCGCCGAATTCATCCTTCGCGATGAGAATTTTTTTACGTTGTTTTAAATTTTACAGGGTGCACCAAACAAAACTACAAATCATAATAAAATTATTATTTTACTATTTTTTATTTAAGTAGGTACCTATTGCAATAATTGTGTCTTAAATATTGTAATATTGAAACATACGTATTTTATTTCTAATTATACAGGGTAGCTCAAAGTATTTCGATTATAAATTTTAATAGAGATAATATGGATTGGATCAGTTACAATTTGGTAAATAATTTAAAAGTATCCGAATGCCGAAAAAAGTATCCAGTTTCCGGACACTTACAAATTTTGTCACGGATACGGAGTCACGGATACGGATACAGGATACAAAATTTGAAAAGAATCCGGATACAGCTTTCGAATACACATAAAGTATCCGGATACTGTATCCGGATACTGTCCTCAGTCTTTGTTCGCTTCTATTGAAAGAAGAGGAATCGACAAACTAACTTGTAATTGGATCAAAAGCATGCTGGCAAACCGGAACATCACTTCATCACTGCAGGGAGAGACTTGTCACTTTTAGGCCTGCCAGAGGATGTCCACAAGGCGGCGTACTTTCACCCCTACTGTGGATCATTTCGGTGGATAACCTGCTAGACGATCTCTCCCGGCAGGGGGTGGATTTCCAATGATATGCGAACGATCTGGTTATCATAATTAGGGGAAAGTTCGAAGAGGTGATCTCCAACATCCTTCAATAAGCCCTTAATACGATCAACAGATGGTGCGAGAGGGAGCAGATATCTGTTAACCCCCGCAAAACTATTACTGTCCCCTTTACCAAAAGAAGAAAGCTCGACAAGCTTCGACAACCTACCTTGGCTGGGGAAACCATTCCTTTTGCGGAGGAGGTGAAATATCTGGGGATCACCCTAGATAAGAAACTCACCTGGAACCCCCAATTGGACAAAACCATTAACAAAGCCAGATTATCCCTCTGGACCCTTAGAAGGATATGCGGCAAAGCATGGGGGATCAGTTCTCAACTGATCTATTATCAAACAGTGGTAAAACCCATGGTTACGTACGGCTTTGTCGTCTGGTGGGACAAGGGACTTCAACGGACGGCCAGAGCAAATGGCTGGAATACAGCGGCTTGCGTTATGGCTAACTGGAGCAATGACAACCACACCTACGGGAGCCATGGAGACCATGCTGGACCTAACCCCTCTCCACATTCTGCTAGAGAGGGAGGCCAGGATGGTCTCCTACAGACTCCTGAAGATGGGTAGTCAATACTATGAAGAACTGCGATGGGACAAGACGGGGCTGATGAGTAAAATTAATAATCACCCTATCCTCGGCATGGTCTCAGACTCGCTAGTTCCCCGACAGCACATAGAAAAGTCATACAGCGTCCTCATCCGAGAAAGGGAGAAGCATGTGGAGCAGAGGGAAAAAACCCTCTCCCAGGCAGACTATGCGTTGTACACGGACGGCTCCAAATCTGAAAAAGGAGTAGAAGTGGGAGTTTTCGGCCAGAGGCCTAGAGTTGACATATCAATAAACCTAGGCTCTCTGGCCACGATCTTCCAAGCAGAAATTATTGCTATAGAATTGGGAGCGAGATAGTTGATTAATAATCTCCCCGCAAACAAGACTATAAAGATCTTTTCAGATAGCCAGGCAGCCCTTAAGGCCTTGAGCTCCAATCAAGTTGACTCAAAGCTGGTTTGAAACTGTATAAATACGCTTGAACGTCTCGGTGCTCGGAACAAAGTTACTTTGATCTAGGTTCCGGGGCACAGTGGTGTGGATGACAACGTAAAAGCCGACGCACTTGCTAAAAGAGGAACCGAATCTGTGTTCATAGGACCAGAACCATTCCTGGGCATTGCAAAAAGCACTGCCAAAGGAATTATCTCAAAATGGACGGAGGATGCAACACTCATGAATTGGAGAAATACCCCAGAGCTAAACTCATTCGAAGGCGTTTGTAACCAACCCTTCTATGAACGCCTCTGCTTAGATCCCAAAATGGAGTAGGAAAGGTCTACGCATTTTCACTGGACTGATGACAGGACACTGCCGTCTGGGCAACCGCATGAGAAGGATAAGTCTGCAACAAACATCAAACTGTCGATTCTGCAGCGTGGAGGACGAGTCTTCAGAGCACATTTTATGTACCTGCTCCGCTCTGGAAAGAACCAGGTTCCAGATCTTCGGATTTACCCGACTGGAGCCTACCGACTTTAAACAAGTCTCACCCAATTCAACCATGACCTTCATCAAAAGGTGTGGCTTGTACGGTGAACTATAAGTTAGTCATAAGCCACAATAGACCCATCTGGGTCGCAGTGGAAGGCGATGAGATCATCCCACTCATTTTCAACCTAACCTAACCTACAAACAACTCAAGAAAATGCTGTTTAAACAATAACCTTCATAATATGCAACTTTGATTTTAAATATTCAATGTAATTTTTAGGTACTGATAGCACTTTCTTTCCTTTTAAGATATGTACGATCATAATGCGCTAGTTCAGTGTGATGTCATTTTGGTTCCACTGACAATCAAATTTTTTACAAAAACATCAATAAATTTGACATATACGTATTTACGGTTTTTAGTTTATTTCTAAATATTGTTTACAGGTCATAAAAAATAGTTTAAAGGTATGTAATTGGTAACTAAACGATTGTATATTTGATGCATATTATCTACTTACTTTAGGAATATATTTATAAAAGTGAAAAACGATATAATTTAGGTAAACAAAACGAACAAAACGCACTCAAAAAATCTACTGTCACTTTAATTGTCAGTGGAACCATAATTACATCATCACTGAACTAGCGTATAATAAACTAAATAGTAACATTAAATTAAAGTTCGATCCTGGACCTATCTGGATTCTGGATCATTCGTTTAGTGGACGTTGCTAAAAAAGTAAAACAATCTTTGAACAAAACTGTACATTTTCAATATAAAAAATAATAACCTTTTTTTTGTCTAAAACTCATTTTTGCAATATTATTTTTTAATACTAACCCCCGCACTATGAACCTTCTGACACAGATTTATAGTCAGAGGGCTTGTCACATTTTTATCACGAATATAACAAATATCTGTAAAATCCATGTAAAATCCTTAAATAAATGATGATAATTGGTTTTTATATGAATATCGTTAAACCAAACTACTTCAATATCTACTAAATCATGCACAACAATAGAAAAAGGTACTACAAAAGAAAGAAAATAGATCTACTTATAACTACTTATTAATAATATATTATTTATTATATAATGATGAAAATAAAGAGTATTTTTACATCAGGATACATTGTACGTCATATTTGAAATTTTTCTTAGTTATTATATACAGTATTTCTCTATATTTTAATTGTTAGTATCGTAAAATTATTCTTACGACTATAAATATAACTACTAGAAAAATTAGTGCCTACGAATTACAGAGCATGCAATTAATTAAGATATACTATCATACAGGGCAAATCCATAAATTTGATCAGTTCAAATAATTTAACTGGTATCAAGAAAATTCCCCGACAACAATTCTCTGACGAAATATTCCCCGACAACAATTCCCCGACTGGAAAATTCCTCGACAATACATTACATTTCACCACAAAAAAATATTCCCTTGGAAAATGCTAAAATCTATCATATCAAATGTCATCAAATTTTAAGATTTTAGATTGTCAAATATTGAAGAATTGAATATATAGAAATAGTACTACAAATGAAATTTTTAGAAACTACTACTATTTTTTTTATAAAGACAATTAATTTGATCTTGCAATTATATTTATAATGCAAATTGAAGGTGTTTTATAAATACCTAAATAAAGTCAAGGGGCTGAAACAAGGTCTTTTATAAACACTTAGCTAAATATAGGTCATTAAAATTGTAGATTGTTGAAATTTTAAATGGTATAAAAGAATTTTTCCCATCGGGGAATGTTCCAATTGGGGAATTGTTGTCGGGGAATTTGCCTAGACCCAATTTAACTTATTCATTAACTCACCATTCCTTAGATTCTCAATTCTAGGCGTAATAGTCTGCTCATCGAAACTTTCGTTTTCGAGTACGGTAGCTTCGCCTTCTCGCAGACAAATTTTGGTGGAGTACCCCCTATGTTCCGCCCCTTTATAAGGTTCTTCTGGGCCAGACCAGGAGGATGAGGTTCTGCTTTTCTCGAACAGTTTCGACGATTCGGAGTCGCTGGCGTAGTCGCTTTTCCGAGTCGGTCGCAGGTTTTTCAGGAGTTTCTGGAATTCGGGTTCGTTTTCTTTGTCGTGCTGGAAAAAGGAAACGAGTGGTACAGTGTTTTTCATAATTTAGAATTTGTGGATAATTTATTAGAATATGAAAGATTTATATGTTTATATAACTATTGATAAAATAAATAAATAGATAGTTTTTAGATATTTCATTTAAAATTCAGTCATTAATCATTTTTAAATAAAGAAATTATAGCAAGGGTACTAAGTAAATTGGTGTGGGCAAAATAATTGATTAAGCGATTATTAATCGATTAGTCGATCTTTTTTAAATCGATAATTTTCGATTAATCAATTACATTACATTAGATTATTTTCGATTATTCCGTCGATTTTTCCGAGTTCCAAGTAGGAATAATCGATTTTTCTGAGTTCAAAGTTGAAATTATCGATTTTTCGGAGTTCTAAGTCGCAAGAATCTGTTTTTCCAAACTCTAAGTCGGATTAATCTTTCTTCCAGGTTCTAGGTAAAAAAAATAATTTTTCAGTAAGAAAAATCGATTTTCCCGAGTTCTACGTCGGAATGATCTATTTTTCCGAGATGTAAATCAAAAAAATCGATTTTCCTAGTTCTAAAACGAAATACTCTATTTTCCGAGTTCTAAGTAAGAATAATCTATTTTTCCTATTTATAAGTCGCAAAAATCGATTTTTCCTAATGGTAAGTCAGAAAAATTGATTTTTTTAAGTTCCAAGTCGAAATAATCCATTTTTCCGAGTTATGAATCAAAAAAAAAAAATGTTTTCGGGTTCTAAATCAAAATAATCTATTTTATAAGTTCTAAGTTGAAATAATCTATTTATCGGGTCGATGGTGTAGCGGTCTATCGCGCTTATATTCATTTATAGGCGAGTTTATGAGTCCGAGACTGCTGGGCTTCGAATCCCTGACCAGACCATGTGGATTTTTAATTAAATTTTTCCTAATTATAAGTCGAAAAATTCTACTTTTTCGAGGTTCTAAGTCGGAATAATCTATTTTTCCCAGTAGTAAGTCAGAAATATCGTTTTTTCTTTTCACGTTCTAAGTCGGAAAAATCTATTTTTTCGAGTTCTAAGTCGAAATAATTTATTTTTCCAAGCTATGAATCAGAAAAAAGAAATAATTCCGAATTCTAAATCGAAATAATCTATTTTACAAGTTCTAAGTTGAAATAATCTATTTTTCTTAGTTATAAATTAGAAAAATCGATTTTTTGAAGTTCTAAGTTGGAATAATCTATTTATTTCAGTTCCAAGTCAGAAAATTCGATTTTTCCAAGTTTCAAGTCGGAATAATCTATTTTTTTCTAGTTCTAAGACGGAATTATCTATTTTTTCGAGTTGTAAATGAGAACAATCGATTTTTCCGCGTTCTAAATTTAAATAATCTATTTTTCTTAGTTCTAAGTAAAAAAAATCGATTTTTCTGAAGTTCTAAGTCAGAATAATCAATTTTTCCGAATTGTAAGTCAAAAAAATCGTTGTTTCCGAAGTTCAACGTCGGAATAATCTATTTTTCCAAGTTCTAAATCGAAATAATATATTTTCTAAGTTCTAAGTTGGTATAATCTATTTTTCATATTTTGTTGGATAAATTGACTTTTTTGAAGTTCTAAAGGGGGATAATGTATTTTACCAAATTTAACTACTATTTTTTCGATTTGTAAGTCAGAATAATGTAATTTTCCGAGTTATAAGTAAAAAAAAATCGATTTTTCTAAGTTCTAAGTTGGATTAATCTATGTTTCCTAGTTCTAAGTCGGAATTATCTATTTTTCCGCGTTCTAAATCAAAATAATCTATTTTCCGAGTTCTAAGTCGGAATAATCTATTTTTCTTAGTTCTAAGTCGAAAAAAATCGATTTTTCCGAAGTTCTTAGTCAGAATAATCTATTCTTCCGAGTTGTAAGGTAGAAAAATCGATATTTCCAAGTTGAAAGTCGGAATAATCTACTCTTTCGAGTTCTAAGTCAGAAAAATCGATTTTCTTTCAAATTCTAAGTCGGAATAATCTTGTTTTCCCGAGTTCTAAGTCTAAATAATCAATTTTTTCGAATTTAAATCGGAAAAATCCATTCTGTTCGGGTTATAAATAAGGAAAATTGATTCTTTCAAATTCTAAGTTGGAATAATCTATTTTTTCGAGTTCTTCGTCACAAAAAAAATATTTCGAATTCTAAGTCGGAATTCTATATTTTTATTAGTTTTAAGTCGAAAAAAATCGATTTTTCCGAAATTCTTAGTCAGAATAATCCATTTTTTCGAGTTCTAAGTCAGAAAAATGATTTTTATTAAATTCTAAGTCTAAATAATCTAGTTTTCCCAAATTCTAAGGCTAAATAATCAATTGATTCTTTTGAAGTTCTAAATTAGGATAATTGTATTTATCCAAACTCTACTATTATTTTTTTGAGTAATAAGTCAGAATAATGTAATTTTCCGAGTTATAAGTTGGAAAAATTAATTTTTCTGGGTCTTTCCGAGTTCTAAGTCAGAATAATTTATTTTTCCAAGTTCTAAGCCAGAAAAATTGATTTTTGTAAGTTCTAAGTTGGAGTAATCTATGTTTCCTAGTTCTAAGTCGGAATTATCTATTTTTCCGCGTTCTAAATCAAAATAATCTATTTTTCTTAGTTCTAAGTCAGAAAAATCAATGTTTCCAAGTTGAAAGTCGGAATAATCTATTTTTTCAAGTTCTAAGTCACAAAAACTAGATTCTTTCGAGTTCTAAGTCGGAATTCTCTATTTTTATTAGTTCTAAGTCAGAAAAATCGATTTTTCCGAAGTTCTTAGTCAGAATAATCTATTTTTTCAAGTTCTAAGTCAGAAAAATCATTTTTTTTTTAAATTCTAAGCCGGAATAATCTAGTTTTTGCGAGTTCTAAGTCTAAATAATCAATTTATTTAAATTCAAGTCAAAAAAATCCATTTTGTTCGGGTTGTAAATGAAAAAAATTGGTTCTTTCGAGTTCTAAGTTGGAATAATCAATTTTTTCGAGTACTAAGTCAGAAAAATTGATATTTTTTTTTTAAATTCTAAGTTAAAAAATCTTGTTTTCCCGAGTTCTAAGTCTAAATAATCAATTTTTTTCGAATTCAAGTTGGAAAAATCCATTTTTTTCGGATTCTAAATCAGGAAAATTGATTCTTTCCAGTTCTAAGTCACAAAAAATTGATTATTCGAATTCTAAGTCGGAATTCTCTATTTTTATTAGTTCTAAGTCAGAAAATTCGATTTTTTCAAATTCTAAGTCGGAATAATCTGTTTTTGCCGTATTCTAAGTCTAAATAATCCATTTTTTCAAAATTCAAGTCGGAAAAATCTATTTTGTTTGGATTCTAAATCAGAGAAATTGATTCTTTTGGGTTCTAAGTTGAAATAATTTATTTTTTGTTCTAAGTTAGAACAAATTAATTATTTCGAGTTTTAAGTCGGAATAATCTACGTTTATGAGTTCTTAATCTACGTTTATTAGTTCTAAGTCGAAAAATCCGAAGTTCTTAGTCAGAATAATCTATTTTTAGAGTTGTAAGTCAGAAAAATCAATGTTTCCAAGTTGGAAGTCGGAATAATCTATTTTTTCAAATTCTAAGTGAGAAAAATTTATTTTTCCCACCCAATCCTTCCCAGAACCCCCCCCCCCACTCGGTAGGTAGAGAATATTCAACATGCATCATTAGGATGCGATTGAATCACGGAAGATTCGCCTCCCACCTTTATAAAATAGGAGCACTAACTTTCCCTTATTGCACTTATGATAATACCTACATGGGAGATCTAAATCTTTTAATATTTGCATGTGCAATGTATGAACAAAATAGAAATATACTTCTAAACAACTAAAAAAAACTGGAAGTCTAAATATTACATGTATCCTTTGTTCGGAAAATAAAAACGTTCTAAATCAGTTAGTTGATTATAAAAAAAAAATTCAATATAAACATTTAATGTAATTTTAATTACTAAAGAACAGTACCATATATAGTAAACTACCATAGTTTGAAAAATAACAATAAACATTTAATATTCTGTGCAAACCCAAAAAAAATATATTATTCACAGTTCTAAAGTAAATCAATTTCTCCGAGTTCTAAATAGAAATCATCTATTTTTCGAATTAATCGATTGTTTCAAATAATCTATTATTAATTTTAAAAATCGTCCAGCCCTACTAGTAAATTTAAATATAATTTAAAATATACAGGGTGTTCTTTAATGATTCGCGAATATTTATGGATGTGAATCTACATGAAAAATGAATGATTTGCGATTACCAACCTGATTCATAAAATTATAATTCTGCACGGTGACGGTGGACTTCCAAATGGGCACGTCCGGTTTTTCCACGTGCCTCAGCCTCACCCCCCACTTGTTTTCGTCGTCCGAAACGTTACCGTTCTGAAACGGGACGGTCTCGCCCAAATGGTACGGTATAGGCTTGGCGGGCTTGTTTTTCAAAATGCCCTTGATCTCGTTATCGGTCAACTCCTTTTTGTCGTCTTCGGATAAGTCGGTGTTGAGGGAGTTACCCGAATTGACGGTCACCAAC
>OV651821.1:0-97019 GCA_927349885.1 Psylliodes chrysocephalus | reverse complement strand
AAAAGAGTTGAAAAGAGTTGAAAAGAGTTGAAAAGAGTTGAAAAGAGTTGAAAAGAGTTGAAAAGAGTTGAAAAGAGTTGAAAAGAGTTGAAAAGAGTTGAAAAGAGTTGAAAAGAGTTGAAAAGAGTTGAAAAGAGTTGAAAAGAGTTGAAAAGAGTTGAAAAGAGTTGAAAAGAGTTGAAAAGAGTTGAAAAGAGTTGAAAAGAGTTGAAAAGAGTTGAAAAGAGTTGAAAAGAGTTGAAAAGAGTTGAAAAGAGTTGAAAAGAGTTGAAAAGAGTTGAAAAGAGTTGAAAAGAGTTGAAAAGAGTTGAAAAGAGTTGAAAAGAGTTGAAAAGAGTTGAAAAGAGTTGAAAAGAGTTGAAAAGAGTTGAAAAGAGTTGAAAAGAGTTGAAAACAGTAGAAAAGAGTTGAAAAGAGTTGAAAAGAGTTGAAAAGAGTTGAAAAGAGTTGAAAAGAGTTAAATAGAGTCGAAAAGAGTTAAAAATAGTTGAAAAGAGTAGAAAAGAGTTGAAAAGAGTTGAAAAGAGTTGAAAAGAGTTGAAAAGAGTTGAAAAGAGTTGAAAAGAGTTGAAAAGAGTTGAAAAGAGTTGAAAAGAGTTGAAAAGAGTTGAAAAGAGTTGAAAAGAGTTGAAAAGAGTTGAAAAGAGTTGAAAAGAGTTGAAAAGAGTTGAAAAGAGTTGAAAAGAGTTGAAAAGAGTTGAAAAGAGTTGAAAAGAGTTGAAAAGAGTTGAAAAGAGTTGAAAAGAGTTGAAAAGAGTTGAAAAGAGTTGAAAAGAGTTGAAAAGAGTTGAAAAGAGTTGAAAAGAGTTGAAAAGAGTTGAAAAGAGTTGAAAAGAGTTGAAAAGAGTTGAAAAGAGTTGAAAAGAGTTGAAAAGAGTTGAAAAGAGTTGAAAAGAGTTGAAAAGAGTTGAAAAGAGTTGAAAAGAGTTGAAAAGAGTTGAAAAGAGTTGAAAAGAGTTGAAAAGAGTTGAAAAGAGTTGAAAAGAGTTGAAAAAAATTGAAAAGAGTTGAAAAGAGTTGAAAAGAGTTGAAAAGAGTTGAAAAGAGTTGAAAAGAGTTGAAAAGAGTTGAAAAGAGTTGAAAAGAGTTGAAAAGAGTTGAAAAGAGTTGAAAAGAGTTGAAAAGAGTTGAAAAGAGTTGAAAAGAGTTGAAAAGAGTTGAAAAGAGTTGAAAAGAGTTGAAAAGAGTTGAAAAGAGTTGAAAAGAGTTGAAAAGAGTTGAAAAGAGTTGAAAAGAGTTGAAAAGAGTTGAAAAGAGTTGAAAAGAGTTGAAAAGAGTTGAAAAGAGTTGAAAAGAGTTGAAAAGAGTTGAAAAGAGTTGAAAAGAGTTGAAAAGAGTTGAAAAGAGTTGAAAAGAGTTGAAAAGAGTTGAAAAGAGTTGAAAAGAGTTGAAAAGAGTTGAAAAGAGTTGAAAAGAGTTGAAAAGAGTTGAAAAGAGTTGAAAAGAGTTGAAAAGAGTTGAAAAGAGTTGAAAAGAGTTGAAAAGAGTTGAAAAGAGTTGAAAAGAGTTGAAAAGAGTTGAAAAGAGTTAATTTTACAGATAGGTAGGTAGGTGTCGCAATAGCGGCTTAGAATGGCTTAGATACCTATTTGGTTGAAAGCGAATTACAAGACAAAGGTGTATCGTGTCGATATTTTGTCGATATCGTGTCGATATTGTGTCGATATCTTAGTGCCATAAAAATATTGATTTTTCTTAAAGTATCTACCTCTGTAACCTTCTATTTATGACGAACTTGTATGTGTATGTTTCTGTTAAAATTGAATTGGATTAATTGTATCAAAGCGCCAGTATTAATGAAAAATTGTTCATAGTTCATCTTTATTTTCCAATATAATAGGTATAACAGCAAATTTGTATTGTCCTTCACCTTCAAGTAATATATGTGACTACTAATTTAATATGCATTCGATATTTTAGTAATTATAATATATATCTAAAGATTTATTTGTAACCTGTTATGTTATAAAGGACTGGATTCGAGATATTTTTGTGAATCCAATTTAAAAAAAAGCCTAGCATATGTATATAAATGACTACTCATTCAATATGCATTCGATATTTTAGTAATTATAATATACAGCTAAATATTTCATTAAATATTTATTTTGTTCTCAAAATATTGTAGTTTTCTACCTACAATAAATAACCCGAAATCTATTAAAAGCAGAATTCTACCGAATCTCATCACCCTACTCTAGAAGGACTGCCTAAACTTCGTTATAGATGGCGACCATAAAAAATACATATTTCTACTAATCATAGCCCAACTAGATACCTAAAGGACCCGGGCCTTATCCTACCTGATTTCGAGATTTGCGTATTTTTCGTAGATTTCCACTATAATCCAAACATAATAGGTAATTTAGAGTTCAACACATTATGTGCCAATGTGTCTACGCTTTAATTTTTTTTTTGTTTTAAATTTAAATTTTTGGTTCCTTTCACATAAGAAAGATATTGTAATTTTTCTGATGGTATTTTCCATTTTTGTATGTATTTTGTATTGAAATGAATTATTTTAAGCCGCTTTTGAACTTTACTCATTTTATGTCAGTTATTTGACTTTTTTGGTGTCTTTTTTTATATGAAAGGCACCTGTAATGTATGGAGGGTGGGTTACCTCGCGACACTTAAGCCTCACTAGGGCCCATTGTGCATTCTTCTAAGATAATATGCACCAAGTTCGTGAGCCAGCCTACAGATTTAATGTTGATGACAATGTCGCCAAGAGGTGCTTCTTTTAAATCGGTCGGTGTTAGCCGATATTCGCTGAATACAAATCCTTTAATAAATCGTAGAGGGATATGCTCGATGGTCTCATCTTCTTGTTCGCACTCATTGCAGAGTGTGTATTCTAAGAGCCCCATAATATAGGCAATGACCAATCGAAGTCAAGTATTTGACTATATATGAGAAAAGCCTAAAAGATATTGCATTTTTTCTGTATGTTTTAATTTACCTATTATATGCTCATATTAAGTAAGAAATACATATGTTATAAAAACGCATAATTTGTGTACATACCTTCCATTACCAAATTTTTATAACTTAATTTTTTTCGAACCGAAATTTGTAGTATGTTTGGTAGAGGCCGCAGTTGAGATTTACCATTTGAAATATGCTGTGAATAGAAACATTTCTGTCATTCAAAATGAATTAATGTAGTTGATAGCGTCTCCAAGAGGTGTGTGCTTCTCTTATATTGGCCGGTATTAGTCGATACTCACCAAACTCAAATCTAATAGTAGAGGATGTGCTCGATGGCCTCATCTTCTTATTCGCATCTCCTGCAGAGAACAGATTCTGACAGCCCCGTCCAACTTAAATATATCATATTCGCGGCCTTCACTGTATTTCTTATACCATTCATTTGATTTTAAGAAGTCGGCTTTAGGCCTGTGCTCAGCGAAATACATTATCCACATATCGTAATAATGCGAAACAATATATGGCAGTTATTAAAGGAACAAATATGGACCAAGTTATACTTACAATAAAAATTGTAGAAATTCTTAATGAATTAATGTGTATACTATATGTAATTAAAAGTAAAAAATATTTACAGTGGTTCTACCACAGACGAATTAATTTATTGCTGGCCAACTATTATATGAGATCTAGTAGTTGAGCCATAACACGGCGTTTCCCATAAATAGACCAACGCATATTGACCGGCAGCAGCATTAATCGTAGCAATGATTTCAGGTGGCATTATTTCAAAAATGCGCCTCGGCAACCAACACTGAAAAAGCTCAAGTAAAAACCGATCAATTAAATGAATAAGTAGTTACCATATCTAGTATCTTTGACAAATATCGCTATAATAATATATTAAGTTGGCCTACAACTAATGACTTTAGTTCCCGCTGATCCAATATTGTGGACCATTCACCAACTAACTTATTTAGCATATCTATCTGAGCTTGAGACGTGGAAGAATACAAACAAATATTTTTTAAACCTGTATAACACATGCAATACTACACTTGGTTATTATTTGGAACTTCTAAACGCTCTTAAAGCTTAAGATTTTAAACTGATTTTCATTTGGGATATGAGCAATACTATATCCTCTCTAAAAATCCCCACCTTTTCCCTATGCTATAATAGCAATCACTGAGATGTACTTAGATTAAACTCATTACACTACATGATATACATAGTAATTACTATCTAAGAGGTTAAACGCTACCTGATATACTTGAAGTATTTACATCTTTATGTGTATGAAGTAATTACATTCATTACACTATGCAATTACACTCATTACACTATGCAATTACACTTATTACATGATGTACATAGTAATTTAGAAGTCTACTGCAGTTAAAAAGATACGGCAATATTATTATAGAAAATATTTAAAGATGACTTTTTGGGTTAAAACTTCGTAAAATTATGTCGTTTTGTCACTTTTAGAACGAAAAAGCATGTCAAAATCGAAAAAAAGAAAAATAAGTCGTTATTTGAATGCATTTTATTAAGTATACATTTTGAGAAATTTTTATGTAATAAAAAAGTTATCTACTGAAAAATCAGTACATCAATTACAAAATAAATACAATTATTTTCGATTCAGAATATTCAGATTATTCAAGCTTTCTTCCTTAAGCCTTGGTTTCTTTGAACACTTCGTCGCGGTGAGCGGACAGTCCGTCAACCGTCGCGTTTTGACGATTTTATCCAACCAGAGTATTTAAATGGGATTGGTTTTCTTGAATCCGCTTAGCTGAACAGGACGGCGTCGTGCCGCTGATTTGTGGCGAAGAGTCGGTTGATATTTGTTGAGTTTGATATCAGCGGAATCGTCGGCGTGTGCGGAGACTATATTGTTATTAATTTTAAAACAATGAGTGACAAATTCACACATACAGATGACATCATGACTTTATTTTTAGGTTTCTTGAAAATTATGTCCTTTATAAAACTCAACACGAATTCAAAAAGATCTGTAGAAAGTCTAAAATACTCCCTAAATTTGGTTTCATTTCCAAAAAGCCTCCGCTGCACAGTGATATTAAAGGCACCTTCTGTATCGCGACAGAAAAACAACTCATTCACTGGCTTATTGGAAACTTTGACGGTTGCAATTGCCAGTTCCTCTTGTTCTTCCTCTTCCAACAATAATAACAACGCAAACAATTTATTTGCATCCATTTTAGTACCTTTCGTTTACATTCATAATACATAAACAGCACGTACAGACATAGAGAAAGTATCATTTTCTATATTTTTTAACAAACCACCTCGGGCGAAAATTGCTGTCCTCTGCGGTCGACGGACTGTCCGCTCACCGCGACGGAGTGTTCAAAGAAACCAAGGCTTTAGAAACATCAACCCACGTTCACGCCTTCAAAAAGATTTAAAAATGATTTATATCTTTTTAAACTTTCACCTCGTCTATTTTATTCAAAACGTAATCTCTACTTTCTGATCGAAGACAATTTTAAGCGCATCTACGTATATACACCACATATTTTCCTTCCGGATTTTCTTATCATACTAATTTTCCTTCGAACATAAAAGAAACGGGACACAGGGATCACGGTATTTTTATTAAACTATCTTTTGTAAAAATATTATTTTTCAAAGAGCGTCTATCTAGCCTTGGGGCTGTATTATATTGATATCTTATATTTTTATTTTAGTTAGGTACAATATACCTAAGCGGAAATTTAAGAAAACATATTCTAATCCAACTACGAGTGCTACAACTTGCAGAATCGATTATATCTTGTATTGCCAGCGTTCTGCAATTGTCATATAAATAACAAATAGTCCAAACATCTTTTTTATTTCGAAAAAACTAGAAAACTGGTTAAATTACGGAAAATAATTACTTTGAATTGGACGTTTTAAGTAATAATACGCTAAATAGGTGTGTAATAATAGAAATTCATTACAAAATAGACGAACAGGCAAGATAAACAACAAATAGTAGAAAAATCCTTTTTTAGTTTGACATTTTTAACCTACATTTGCTAAATTTTTAGAAATTGATAGTTAATTGAGACACACCTATCAAAATATCCAATCTAAAAATGTCATTCCTGCACAGATAAGTTTTATCTACTTTTTACTAAAATTTTGCTTCGTTTCAAAGTTAAAACAACGCGAGAAATCGACCAATTTAAATCCAGCGACCTGCTTTTACCTGCAATCTCCGTAGGAAGGATTCCTGTGATTCAAATCTTTTACGTTTACTTTCTTATCGTACGCAGGATCATCACAGGAATCCTGATTCCACTAAAGGGATGAGCTTTTACGCTCAACGGTGCTCGAACAGTGCAGGGACATGTGGGAAATATAGATTCGTATGACAAATCTTTAGTATAGACACAGTTGTTTGTTGAGTTGTTAATTAATTTCTATGTAAAATTGTGAAAAAATGGGCAAAAAATCCAAACAACTGAGCCGTCCTATCACTTTTTAAATGATTCAAACAAAAGGTATCCAAGAATTAATCCTCAAATAATGGAAAAAAAAACCTTCATTTTTAAATCTGCAGATCCGACAAAACTGAATTATTATAGGTCAAAATACAAATATTTTGATAGACAGTGTACAAAGACCTTTAAATTAAGGCAATTTGAATTTTGCAGGTTGGGCAGCTATCCACCTTAGAATAAAATTCAGAAAACTTCTGCCACTTTTAAACTGATTTCTCCTATATTCTTTAAAAATTATTTTTGTGTTTTCTAAAACAAACTTCAATCTTGAGAGCTATAGTCAATCCAAAGTTATAAAATTGACAGCTAGTTTTTAAAGTAATACAAAATTTAGGTTTATTGATAATTTATTGCAATTTATTGGTAATTTATTTCTATTTTTATCGCTAATTTATTGCTAATTTAACGCAAATTTATCGCTTATTTAGTGCTAATTTATCGCTAATTTATTGCTAATGTATTAGTAATGTATGGCAATTTATTGCTAATTTCTATTTTATTGATTTTTTATTTCTAATTTGCTGCTAATTTGCTGCTAATTTGCTGCTAATTTGATGCTAATTTATTGCTCATTTGTCGTTAATTTGTTATTAATTTCTTGATAATGTGTTTCTAATTTATTAATAATTTATTAAAAATTATTAATAACTTACTAAAAATTCATTATTAATTAATTGCTATTTTCTGTTAATTTATTTCAAATCTAGTTCTAATTTATTGCTATTACTAATTTATTACTTATTTATCGCCAATTTATTTTGCTAATTTATTGCCAACTTATTGCTAATTTATTGTTTATTTATTGCTAATTTATAGCTAATTTATTGCTAATTTATTGCCAATATATTTTTCTAATTTATTTGCAAATTTATTGCCTATTTATTGCCAATTTATTGCTAATTTATTTTGCTAATTTATTTTGAAAATTTATTTTGCTAATTTATTGTTAATTTATTGCTAATGTATTGCTAAGGTATTGCTAAGGTATTGCTAATGTATTGCTAATGCTAATTAATTTATTGCCAATTTATTACTAATTTGTCGTTAATTTATTGCTAATTTATTGACAATTTATTACTAGTTTATTCGTAATTAATTTATTTTTTGTTAATTTAATGCAATTTTTGTTAATTTATTTTTAGTTTAATGCTAATTAAATGCTAATTTATTCTTTATTTATTACCAATCCAAGTTATTTCTTATTTTTTATTAATTTGTCGCTAATCCAGTATTAATTTATTGCTAATATATTACTATTTTATTTCTAATTTATAGCTAATTCATTGCTAATTAAATTTATTGCTAATTTATTTCCAATTTATTGATAATTAATTTATAGCTAATTAATTTATTGCTAATTTATAGCTAATTCATTACTATTTTATTGATTTGTTTATTCTTATGTAACAAGATAAGGGGTCCGGAGACTTTCGGTCTCAGAGAGTTTATGGAAACTTCAAACACAGGTTAGTGTGTTGACGAATTTATTAAACTAAAAAACATTCATATGAACATAGAATAACAATGAATACATCTAAAAGTCACAAATATTAAAATTCCTCACAGGGTTTTAGTTCAATTTTAATTATTTATTGGTTGACATAGATATAATTAATTTTTGGTAGCCCAATAACTAATTTTGTTACAACTAATTTACTGCTAATTTGATGCTAATTTATTGATAATGTCTCTAATTTATTAATAATGTATCTTTAATTATTGATAAGATATGGCTAATTTATTTCTCATTTATCGCTACTTTATTGCTTATTTATTGATAATTTAGTAACAATGTATTGATAATTTATTAATAAAAAACATTTCAAACCGTACCTCTTAATATTTTTTCAAATTAATATTTGTAGCTATTTCTCAGGAGACAATTTAAGAAACTGCTACCACTACTAAATTGCTTTCCCCTCCATTCTGTCGAAACAGTTTTTGTGTTTTCTAAAACAAAATTCAATCTTCAAAGGTATATCATTTCTAAGTTTTTACATTGAAAAAAAAAAGAAAAACAAAACTTAGGTATTTATTTTATTATATTTTATTGTTAATTTAGTGCTAATTTATCGCTAATTTGTTGCTAAATTATTACTAATTCATTATTAATTAATCGCTTCTTTTACTAATTTATTACCAATTACCAGTTTATTGAAGTTATATGGTTAATTTATTGTTATTTTATTGCTAATTTATTTCTAATTTATTACTTATTTATTAATATTATATTGCCTATTTGTTGCTAATTTACCGCTAATTTATTGCTAATGTACTGATCTTGCTAATTTATTGCGCATTTATTGCTAACTCATTGCCAATTTTCTGCTAATTTATTATTAATGTATTGCAAATTTTTGCTAATTTATTATTAACTTATCGATAATATATTACCAGTTTATAGCTACTTTATTGCTATTTTATTGCCATTTTATTGCTACTTTATTGCTACTTTATTGTAAATTTATTGCAAATTTATTGCTAATTTATTGCTAATTTATTGCTAATTTATTGCTAATTTATAGCTAATTTATCGCTAATTTATTTGGTAATTGATGGCCAAATTGTGGCGAATTTATTAGCAGTTTCTCATTAATTTATTGTGGTTGGAATGTGTATATAAAATCTAAGGAAGTCAATTTCGCTTTAATATAAGAGGAAACGGGTTTCTGGTTAAAACAGGGAAGGCAAAACTGTTCGAAAAAGATTCGGGGCACGTCAATGATGGTAAGTCAAAGAGAATTTCTTATCTGTTCACAATTTCGGTTGGATTCGGTTTTCGCGTTCACTCCCGCATATTCCCTCTTCTACGAGACTATTCCAACAAAGGGATTTTAATTTTGAGCTGCGGCTTTGGGTTTTGGATTTCGATGGCGGTATGGTATGTGTGGGTGAAACTATTACGGAAACAATGTACAGTGCGTTGGTTTGATACATGATGTAAATTGTCGAGTTATCAACACTAACAAAAATATGCTATAGGTTGTGTTGTGGTGACTGTGGTGACATGATGTAATATGATTATGAGATTAAATTAATTGTATATCATCAGGTTGAATTATTTCATTTACCACAGTTTCCTCAATCACTAAAGCAAAAGGGAAAAATAGTTTTTTGTCGTTTAATAGTAATATTAAATGGGTTGTCAATATGTTATACTTTTCTTATAATACACGTTTCACAAATACAACTTCTATTATCTTGCGTGGCTTTAGTTAAATGTTATTTATTATTAGCACTATTACAACATCAATAAATTAAATATTTTATTTAAAATTATTTAAATTCACTTTAATGTAATTATTTTAATTTTGTGTTAGTTATGGTTTTACTGTTAAATACTTATATTAGTGTAGATTATATTAGAGAACATTTTCTGAGAGGAGGTATTTCGCAAAAACTCTATTTCTACATATGTTTATTACACAAACACTTCTTATTTAAATGTGTTTTATCACCCCTAGAAGTTTTGCTTAAGACAATTTTGGTTTACCTCGTACATTTAATTATCAAATGAAAGATACGTAATTTTCTTGTCTAATTTTAATTACAAACGTACAAGAGACAAGTTATTTCAATATACTAGCGATGAAACATTCCAAATTATTTTTTGTCGGTACAAATTATAAAAATAATTATTATAAATTAAAGAATTTTTTATCGTAGGTATACCTATAGTCATTACGTAAACCATTTTTTATGAAAAATTACCAAATTGAGCTTTTAATAAGCCAAAATCACAGTTCATTAGTTCAACCGAATTTTGACGTGAAGCCTTAATAACGTTTTCGTGTTTCCATTACGGGCTTAAAGTTTGCCTGCTGTCAATTGTAATTGATGTTTATGAAATTTTCGAGCTCTAGGAATATCACCTGTTCTTCGCCGGCTTTTCAAGCCATTATTACATTTCGTACACCTAATATTGGATTTCATATTTATCGACGTGCTCGTTAAATATTTTTAGGTTATACTAGACTTGCTGGAAAAAGTTCTGGAAACATACGAAAAAACAAGAAAAATTGGTATTTGAAATACTCGCCTTTTGCGTCAATATACTAATTTATCGATAATTTATAAGTATTTTATTGCTATTTTATTTCTAATTAATTGCTAATGTATTACTAATTTATTGAGAATTTATTGCTGATTTATTGCTGATTTATTGCTAATTTATTGCTAATTTATTGCTAATTTATTGCTAATTTATTGCTAATTTATCGCTAATTTATTGCTAATTTATTGCTAATTTATTGATAATTTATTGCTAATTTATTGCTAATTTATTGCTAATTTATTGCTAATTTATTGCTAATTTATTGCTAATTTATTGCTAATTTATTGCTAATTTATTGCTAATTTATTGCTAATTTATTGCCAGTTTATTGATTGTTTATTGTCTATTTATTGATCATTTCTAAATATTTCATGATTAAAGTACACAATAAACAAAATCGGCCCTATCACTGTTTCTTGCGAAACTCCACATTTAACAACTTAAGTTGGGTTTATAAAATTTTCTATTTTTGTACGTTTGAAATATTTACCTGGTAATTTTATGACCGAAATTTCTGTGATTCCCCGACACGAAAAAAATTGTTATTAGAAGTATTTTCCAATCAATGCACTTCTAAATAATATGCTAATATATTGCTAATTTACTGCTAATTAATATACTGCTAGGTAATTTACTGCTTATATATTGCTAATTTATTGTTAAATTTATTTCTCTTTTATTCCTATTTAATTGCCAGTTTATTGCTAACTAATTGCTAATTTATTAATAATTTATTGCTTATTTATTCCTAGTTTATTGCTAATTTGTTGACAATTTACAGCTAATTTATAGACAAATATGCTAATGCATTTTCATTTTATTGATATTTTATTGATATTTTATTGATATTTTATTGATATTTTATTGATATTTTATTGATATTTTATTGATATTTTATTGATATTTTATTGATATTTTATTGATATTTTATTGATATTTTATTGATATTTATTGATATTTTATTGATATTTTATTGATATTTTATTGATATTTTATTGATATTTTATTGATATTTTATTGATATTTTATTGATATTTTATTGATATTTTATTGATATTTTATTGATATTTTATTGATATTTTATTGATATTTTATTGATATTTTATTGATATTTTATTGATATTTTATTGATATTTTATTGATATTTTATTGATATTTTATTGATATTTTATTGATATTTTATTGATATTTTATTGATATTTTATTCATATTTTATTGATATTTTATTGATATTTTATTGATATTTTATTGATATTTTATTGATATTTTATTGATATTTTATTGATATTTTATTGATATTTTATTGATATTTTATTGATATTTTATTGATATTTTATTGATATTTTATTGATATTTTATTGATATTTTATTGATATTTTATTGATATTTTATTGATATTTTATTGATATTTTATTGATATTTTATTGATATTTTATTGATATTTTATTGATATTTTATTGATATTTTATTGGTATTTTATTGATATTTTATTGATATTTTATTGATATTTTATTGATATTTTATTGATATTTTATTGATATTTTATTTATATTTTATTTAAATTTTATTTATATTTGATTGATATTTTATTTATATTTTATTGATTGATTTTTAATTGATATTTTATTGCTATTATATTGCTATAATATTGCTATAATAGTGCTATTTTATTGCTATAATATCGCTATTTTATTGCTATTTTAGTAACAGTTTATTGCCTTTTTATTGCTATTTTATTGTTATGTTATTCCTATTTTATTGATAATTTGTCGCTACTCCATTGCCATTTTACTGCTATTTTATTGCCATTTCATTGCCATTTCATTGCCATTTCATTGCCATTTCATTGCCATTTCATTGCCATTTCATTGCCATTTCATTGCCATTTCATTGCCATTATTTATTCCAAATGTCTTGCGAATGTATTTAGAATCTATTGCCAACTTCTGGCCAATTTATTACTAGGTGAATGCTATTTTATTGTTAATTATTCGCAAATATATTGCTAATATATCGAAAATTGTTCGTTAATCAAGCAGTTGTCTAAAATACGTCATTAATAGGAACAATATCTGTTATGACAGTATCTACATTGTAAACAATAAGATAAAGGTACCGATGTATAATAAAAACACAAATTTTAATTGAATAATAATATAATAACATTATCTACATCCAAAAAATGTCTTGTGTGTGTGTGATTAAATTTAGGTTTCCCTTGGCTACGGATACTAAGTCCATTCGCCAGCTTAAATAAAATGTCTTTATTACTTTTGATGACAAATCGAGAACATACATCCTATAAAAATCACTACAATAGTAAAACAAAACATTTAGCGAGCTAGCCAAAATCCAGCAATTTATATTCTCCTTTCTAGACGACATTTTTAACTATGCCATTTCTTTTAGCGAAATCGATCGCTGCAATATGTTCCTAAGTTTACTGATACTTTATTGCACTTTTTCCTGACGCTGGACATAAATTTCTTCTCCTCCTGCTGCTGCAATCCTGTAATTTGGAATGCATCCTGCATATAGAAGAGGGCGCGACAGGGTTTTACTACCGGTATATCCGGAACAAGGTTCTTTTTGGATGTTTGCGTGTAGATTAAGAAAAAGCGAATGAAAGAAAGCGGTGGCTTACTTGAGATCGGCGTAAAAGTAAGTAGAAATATTCCAGATGGTTTTTATTAAATGCAGGGTTGTCTGCAGAAAATTTGATATAAATTTAAAATAAAATATTGGTGTGGGATCATTGGCGACTATTTACATTTTGTATAAAGCAACTTTATCGATCACGTGTAATGATTACCATATAAGGTAAAATATGTGATTCATGCAAGAAGGTGGACTGGCACATTTTACGAAAGAATTCAAGACATATTTAAGTAACCACTTTCTTAAACTTTGAATTTGGCTGTGGTAGTTAGTTCCCTTGAACAACTCGTAGCCCAGAGTTTAATCATCTTGATTTTGGTGTATAATGCATAATGAAACATTTAATACAGAACATTTTATCAAGTATGTTTTCTTTTTGTGAAATACCAGATACTCTTCTTTCCTATTTGTGTAAAACGTTTTGGGAAACACTGTATATTTTAGTAACAAAACCTTATTCTTAATCTATTCATTATCCCACGGAAGAACCTACTTGTTTATTTAAAACTTTTAGTATCTACTGTCGAGAAGCTTTCAGCGAATATTTTTATGGATAAATTAGTAAACTTTATGCATTAACTTTCCACGCAATTTTATCGATAAAACTTTCTTTCTTTACCGCGTATTTGCCTCATTATCAATTATTTTGAAAGCGCTTATAAAAACCTTGGAAATGTTTATCTTGTAAATTTTAGAACTGAAATTTCTGCAATTCAAATAGAACCACAGATACGAAAAAAAAATTGTTATTTGAAGTTTCTGTTAATATATTGTTAATCTACTGCTAGGTAATATACTGCTAGGTTATATACCAAGGGCGGTTCAAAGAAAAATTTTCGGAAGGGGGGCATTGCCTTTAGCCATTCCCTTTTTAGCATATTTTTTCAATAAAAGGCCCATATTTAGTAAGAATTTTCATATCGGGAGGGCATGGCCCCTATAGCCCCCCCTGGAGCCGCCCTTGTTATATACTGTGGGGTAATTTATTGCTAATTTTATTTCTAATTTATGAATGATCTATTGCTATTAAATTGCTATTTTATTACTAATTTATTGCTATTTTATTGCCAGTTTATTGCTTTTTTCTTAATTAATTGTCATTTTTGCTCATTTATTTAATGCCAATTAAATGCTAAGCTATTCCTAATTTATTGCCTGCCAATCCAAGTTATTGCCCATTTTGTACTAATTTATTCCTAATTTAGTATTTATTGTTAATATATTGCTAATTTATTGCTAAAATATTGATAATTTATTTTATTGCTAATTATTTGCTATTTTATTGCTTATTTATTGCCTATTTATTGCTAATTTAATACCAATTTGTAAATATTTTATGATTTAAATACATAATAAAAAATGAATCGGTCCCAGCACTGTTTCTTGCAGAACTCCACATTTAACAATTTAAGTTAGGCTTATACAATTTTAAATTTATATACGTTGAAAACGTTTACCTGTTAATTTTACAACCGAAATTTCTACAATTCAAATAGAACCCCCAAAACAATAAAATTGTCTTTCAAAATATTTGCCTTCTACATTATATTCTAATATATTGCTAAGTTACTGCTAAGTAATTTACAGCTTATTTATTGTTAATTTGGGACTGATTTATTGTTAATTTATTGCTAATTCGTTGTCAGTTTATTGGTAATTTATTGCTTAGGGGGCGTCCATTAATCATGTGAGGTATTTTTAAGGATTTTTTGCTAATTTATTTGCCATGTTTGCTGATTTATTTCTAATTTAATGCTATTATAGTATTAATTTATTGCTAACATATTGAAAATATTTTATTAATTTATCGCTATTTTATTGCTTTTTTTTGCTAATTTAATTTATCGTTAATTGTTTGCTAATTTATTACTAATTGCTTGCCAATTTATTGCTTATTTTTTGTAAAGTCCATTCATTCAAAATTTATGACTACTTTATTGCTACCTAGTTTATTTACGATTTATTAATAATTTATTGCAAATTTATTGATAATTTATTGCTAATTTTTTGTTGTTTTATTGCTAATATTTTGCTAAAATTGATAAAATATTTAAAATTTATTGCTAATTCATGGCTAATTCATTGCCAGTTTATTGGCAATTTATTGCTTATTTTATGCTAATTTATGGCTAGTTTATTCGTATTTTATTTCTTTTTTAAATTTATTGCAATTTTTGCTTATTTATTCCTAATTTGATGCTAATTTAGTATTAATTTATTGCTAATATATTACTAATTTATCGCTATATTATTGTTATTTTTGCTAATTTAATCATTGCTAATTTATTACTAATTTCTTGCTAATATATTAATTAAAATGCTAATTTATTGTAAAGTCCATTTATTCAAAATTTATTACTACATTATTGCTAATTTATTTACAATTTATTACTAATTTATTGCGAATTTGATAATTTATTATTATTTTATTGCTATTTTTACTAAATTATTGCTTAATTATTGCCAAATTATTGCCAAATTATTGATAATTTATAGCTATTTTTTTGCCATTTTATTGCTTATTTAATGCTAATTTATTGCTAATTTATTCGTATTTTATTTCTTTTTTTATTTTATTGCAATTTTTGCTTATTTATTCCTAATTTAATGCTAATTTAGTAATAATTTATTCCTAATATATTGATAATATATTACTAATTCATCGCTATATTTTTGCTTTTTTGTTAATTTAATTACTACTAATTGCTTGCTAATTTATTGTTAATTTAATGCTAATTTATTGTAAAGTCCAGTTATTCAAAATGTAGTACTAATTTATTTCCAATTTACTGTAATTTTATTGTAAAGCCGAGTTATTTATTATTTATTGCTAATTTATTTAAAATTTATTACTAATTTATTGTTAATTTATTATTATTTTATTGCTACTTTTTTGCTAAATTGTTGCTAAATTATTGATAATTTATTGCTAATTTTTGGCCAGTTTATTGCTTATTTAATGCTAATTTATTGCTAGTTTATTCGTAATTAATTTATTTTCTTTTGCTGATTTATTGCAATTTTTGTTCATTTATGTCTAATTTAATGCTAATTAAATGCTTATTTATTACTTATTTATTATCAATCCAAGTTATTTCTTATCTGCTTTTACTAATTTATCGCTAATCAATTATTAATTTATTGCTAATATATTGCTATTTTATTGCTGATTTATTGATAATTTAAAATATTGCCAATTGTTTGCTAAGTTATTGCAAATTTAATGCTAACATATTTCTATGTAAAGCCAAGTTATTCCTAATATATTGCTATTTTAATTTATTGGTAATTTATTAACAATTTATTGCTTATTTATTGCTAATTTATTGCTAATTTATTGCTAATTTATTGCTAATTTATTGCTAATTTATTGATAATATAGCGCTAATTTATTGCTAATTTATTGCTAATTTATTGCTAATTTATTGCTAATTTATTGCTAATTTATATCTAATTCATCGGTAATTTATTGCCTACTCATCGCTAATTTATTGCTTGTAATTTTTTATAATTAATATAAATAGTAAAATGAATCCGCCCCAGTATTGTTTCTTGCGGAATTACACATTTCACCATTTACGCTGAGCTTATACAATTGCCTATTTTTATGTTGTGTGCCATTTTGGAGGTACGACTCGAAAGCTTTTGCAAGATTAATTGTTGCTATTTATAGCTATTTATTGCTAAATATTGAGAATTATTGAGAATTATTGCGAATTATTGCGAATTATTGCGAATTATTGCGAATTATTGCGAATTATTGCGAATTATTGCGAATTATTGCGAATTATTGCGAATTATTGCGAATTATTGCGAATTATTGCGAATTATTGCGAATTATTGCGAATTATTGCGAATTATTGCGAATTAACGTTATATTAATTCAAAACAGTATATAATAAAGTAACACGACAAAATGACAAATACCTATAGGACAAAATGAAAAATGTATGAAAAACTAATATTGGGTATAACTTAAAACAAAACAATATTTATAAAATACGTAGTGAAAAAACATATAGTGGATTTTATTTGTTGCACTAGGTGTAAGTTTTCTGCACGAATCGCATTCGATTTGTTCAATGCAGCTTCAAATATTTGACACATACTTGAGTGTAGCATATACTTTTGATAAGTATGACAGTTCGAATACAGTGTCGAGTGTAACACCAGTGCAACAAATAAAATACACTAATAATTAAATCACTAAATTACATTTCCACCTGATTAATACAAATTATTTAACTCAAATCCACAAATTCCTAACCGATTGTTAGTAAAAGTGTTTTTGTTTTGATTGTTAGGAAATACTTATAAATTTCGTAAATTCCATAAATTATATCGTCTCAAAAACCAAACACGATTTACTTATTCCTTATTTAATATCTTTTGCGTCTTATACGAAATCTGATAGAATGCGATGAAACCCAATAAACGAAGAACTTAACAATTATCTTATATACCGAAATTTAATGAAATTTCGTTAAAAGTTTTCCCGCTCTCGGCTGTTTTTCGGTGTTCGGTGTTCGGCGTTCGGTCTGGGGTCGAATCAACAAGTAGAAAATTTCAGTTTTATATTCAATTTGGAAACCATAAGAAAACGAAATATAGCCACAGAAAAAAATTAGGATGTAATTTCGTCGAGAGACTGTTGGCAAGAGAAATACGTAGCGTGGGGGCGATCGGAGTAAAATTGATTTGACATACAATAATATTCGACCTAATTCTACCAACAATTTGAGATATTTGTTAAAAATAGATTGGGTTATAAACATTAATAAGTTTATGTTCACTTTATGTTCAGTCTATGTTCAGTCTATATTCAGTCTTCAGTCTATGCTCAATCTTTGTTCAGTCTATGTTTAGTCTATGTGCAGTCTATGTTTAGTCTATGTTCAGTCTATGTTCAGTCTATGTTCAGTCTATGTTCAGTCTATGTTCAGTCTATGTTCAGTCTATGTTCAGTCTATGTTCAGTCTATGTTCAGTCTATGTTCAGTCTATGTTCAGTCTATGTTCAGTCTATGTTCAGTCTATGTTCAGTCTTCAGTCTATGCTCAATCTTTGTTTAGTCTATGTTTAGTCTATGTGCAGTCTATGTTTAGTCTATGTTCAGTCTATGTTCAGTCTATGTTCAGTCTATGTTTAGTCTATGTTCAGTCTATGTTCAGTCTATGTTCAGTCTATGTTGAGTCTATGTTCAATCTATGTTGTTTATGTTCAGCCTATGTTCAGCCCATGCTAATTTATTGCTAATTTACTTTATCGGTAATTTATTGCTAATTTACTTTATTGCCAATTTATTGCCAATTTATTGCCAATTTATTGCCAATTTATTGCCAATTTATTGCCAATTTATTGCCAATTTATTGCCAATTTATTGCTAATTTATTGCCAATTTATTGCCAATTTATTGCCAATTTATTGCCAATTTATTGCCAATTTATTGCCAATTTATTGCCAATTTATTGTCAATTTATTGTCAATTTATTGCCAATTTATTGCTAATTTATTCCTAATTCATTGCTAATTTATCGCTAATTTATTGATATTTACTTGCTAATTTATTGCTTATTTATTGTCTATTTATTGCTCACTTCTAAGTATTTTATGATTAAAGTACATAATAAAATAAATCGGTCCTAGCACTGTTTCTTGTGGAACTCCACATTTAACAACTTACGTTGGGCTTATACAATTTTCAATTTTTATACTTTGAAAATGTTTACCGGGTAATTTTATAACCGAAATTTCTGTAATTCAACTACAATCCCCGATACAAAAAAAATTGTTATTAGAAGTATTTTTCAGTCAATGCACTTCCACATAATATGCTAATATATTACTAATTTAATGCTAGGTACTTTACTGCTTATTTATTGCTAATTTTTTTACTAAATTTATTTCATTCCTAATTGCCAGTTTATTGCTAATTTATTAATAATTTATTGCTTATTTATTACTATTTTATTGCTACTTTGTTGTCAATTTACAGACAAATATTCTAATGCATCGTCATTTTATTGCCATTATATTGATATTATATTGATATTTTATTGACATTATATTGGTATTTTTGTGCAATTTTAGTGCTATTTTAGTGATATTGTATTGCTATTTTATTGCTGTTTTATTGCTATTTTATTGCAATTTTATTGCTGTTATTCCTATTTTATTGATAATTTGTCGTTACTCCATTGCCATTTAATTGCTATTTTATTGGCATTTAATGGTGGTTTTATAGCCATTTTATAGCCATTTTTTATTCCAAAAGTTTTGCGAATATATTTAGAATAAATTGCCAATTGATTGCCATGTGAATGCTTTTTTATTGCTAATTATTCGCTAATATATCGATAATTGTTTTAATACGACATCAATAGGAAAAATTTTATTGTCACAGACAGTATATACATTGTAAATGATAAGATAAAGGTACCGATGTATAATATAAACACAAATTTTAAATGAATAATAACATATTATCTACATCCAAAAATTGTTTTGGATGTTTATTACTTTTAAAATTATTGCTAATTTATCGCTAATTTATTGCTAATTTATTGCTAATTTATTGCTAATTTATTGCTAATTTATTGCTATTTTAGTGCTATTTTATTGTTATTTTATTACTATTTTATTGCTAATTTTTTGCTAATTTATTGCTGATTTATTGCTGATTTATTGATAATTATTTGCTTATTTATTGCTAATTGATTGATAATTATTTGCTAATTTATTGATAATTCATCGCTAATTCATTGCCTATTTATTGCTAATTTATTGCTTATATTTTTTATGATTAAAATACATAGTAAAATAAATCCACTCCAATACTGTTTATTGCGGAATTTTGCATTTCACCATTTACGTTAAGCTTATACAATTGCTTATTTTTATGTTGTGTGCGATTTTGCAGGTACGACTTGACAAGTTTTTTTAGATTTCTCTCGTATTTTTGAATCCTCTAACGCGTCTAATAACTGTCTACAATATACAGTATCGAAAGCTTTTGCAAGAATAATTCTTGCTATTTATTGCTAAATGTTCAGTCTATGTTCAGTCTATGTTCAGTCTATGTTCAGTCTATGTTCAGTCTATGTTCAGTCTATGTTCAGTCTATGTTCAATCTTTGTTCAGTCTATGTTTAGTCTATGTGCAGTCTATGTTTAGTCTACGTTCAGTCTCTGTTCAGTACATGGATATTTTATTAAATAACGTTACTGGACTTGTACCTGGGATTTCTGTAGTTTTTACGATCCATTTTCTATGAAAAGACTTCAAAATATAATTGCAGTACAGAAGTGTACAATAAAAAGTTTAAACAATAATAAAAAAACATTTCTTGGTAATTGAAGTTGGCAACTACGTTTATTCTTTGTCTGCCACCTATTAAAAGTATGTGAAGCATGTGACGCGATGAGGTAAGAAGGAATCTTTATAGGTACTAAATAATATTAAACCCCGACAAAAACTTTTTTTTGGTGGCACTTTTTAAGTCTAATATGCCTAGAATGGCTAGATTAGATTGGAAGATGGATGTTGTTTGTCCTTGTCCACCGCGACCTTCTCAGATCTATTGTAAGACTCCGTTTGTTTTAAAGTATGTCGTATAGCTTGGTCTTTTTTATTAGACTTAGTAGCTTTGACAGTGGCTGCCGCATGTAGTTGCATGCGTTTGGCTTTTCTTCGCCCTATTTTAGAAACCTCTTTCCAACCAGGCCTTCACATTGGCACAGGACGTGGAATGATGTTTCCTCTTCTTCTTCTTCTTCTTCTTCTATACAAAACCTGCACAAAGTTGCTTCTTCTGCTGGAATAATGGCACTCATGTGCCTTTTGAGGTCACAGTGTCCAGTAAGAAGGCCTACTGTTATCTTGACGCTTTTGATCTAGTAGGTCTTTCGTGAATTTGGCCGATGGTTCTTTGATGAACTGTTTGGCCTGTCTCAGTCTTAGATAGTTGTTCCACCATTCTTAAGACTCTTTTTGCATCCATTGTTTAATGGATGCCTTGCATAATGCCTTAGCAACTCCACAGAAGGGTTCAGGGCCTGTTATGTCCTTATCTGAGCCTTCTCAGGCTAATTCGTCAGCTTTTTCGTTGCCCTGATATCCCTCATGGCCTGGCACCCAGGCTAAGTTCACCTTGTTTTGACTACTTAGCTCGGCCAGGTCTTCTAGACAGTCTTTTACCAGTCGTGATTTAATTTCTGGTAAGAGAATTGCCTTTAGATCTGCTTGGCTATCAGATTATATGTCAAAAGTTGGTTTGTTGTCTTTATTGGCAATTTCTAACCCTTCACCTAGAGAATGGATTGTAATAGTGACTCACCTCTTGGATTGATGTTGGTACTTCCCCAGATCGTGTGGTGTGCATTCGCATCGCATCCTATTATGAGGTTGAATTTTTGCTCCTCGCAATGGGCAATGATTCTGCCTAGTATTGCTGGAGGGTATATTCTCTCCTCTCCCGGGAAGTAGGCGAAGCATACCACATAGCTCTTCTCTTCCTCTTCTGTTTGGATTGATAACATAGCTGTAACAAAATCACCGGTGCGAAGCTAAGATCAAAGTGTAGAATGGCTAAGAAGATGTCATTATTGTAGACGTTACTACTCTTTTAAAAACCTGTATACTGATGCACTAAAAACTTTTGAACGCATTAAACATGTACAATAATTAGAAAATCTTCAAAAAATCATACTGCTAAAAAAATTATTTCATGGAAGCTAAATAAAAGTCAAACAGAAAAAATTAAGTTATTTTTGTTAATTTGAAATGACTTTAATTTAAAACAAAATAGTTGAAGCGGATGAATAATGAGTTTAGTTCTGAGATATTCTCAAAATATGCAGGTCTAGTAGTTGAAGTATAATATACACACACATATTATTTTGCATATTAATGGTTTATTTTGCGATATAAATCCGCAGGAGCGGGATAATGTAATGAAAAGCGACCGCAGGATTTTAGTTCCTGCACTCTAAATTGATGTTGAATATGCTGTATAAGTAAATTTGCAAACTGTTAACTTAGTGTACACACTTTATGAGACTTCTGATTTTGTTATTTCAAAATATATTTACGGGAAAACCAAAAATTTATCTAAACAAGTATTATTATGTTTTTAATTTAATACAAAATATTAATGGTGTAAGGCAGGTTGCAAAATTAATAACTACATTATTAGAAATTTAAAATGTTGTGGTTTTACTCTTCAACATGGACTCTTCAACATTTTCTAGTTTGTTTTTCATTTTTCCAAGACCATTTTTGAGCTTTTAAGTAATTTTGGCCAATTTTCACTTGAGTAGTTGATAACTTATTTATCAGTATAAATAAACATGTCAATCTAGGTACTAATATTTATAACTAATCAACCCTCATAAACCTATATAAAAAGCACAGTAAATTTTTTTCTCTTCATAAAGTACCTTTCTGTTTTCATATATAATAATATGTTGAAGATATCGAAACCCTTAGTGTCGATGTAGACATACATGATATAGATAAAATAATAAAAACTATAAAATACTTATCAACTTAAAAGAAAACTCTATTGCTGTGGTGTCTGATATATAAAACACTCTAGATAGCGTATAAAAACCATGAAAAAAAAAAATGAGACCTATCCTATCAACATTTTTTTAGAATGTCCTTTTCCAAAAATACCCCTATTTGAAGGAATCTAAATTCATAAAAAAAATCCACAATATATGCAACTTTGCCAAAAATTACTTTAAAACAAATCAGTTTTTTTTCTCAAAACAAATATAATGTATATTTAACATAAAAGGATACAAAATAGGTCACAACTGGACACACACAAATATGGCCACAATGTAATTAACAAGTAAGGTCAACTCGGGGAAGTGCGTATTCGAGGAAAGTGCATTTTCCTGCTCTGATAATAATAACGGTTCATTTTATGCAGCAGTGGGTATTTATTTTTGTGTGTTCCTTGGATACTTTCTTTTAGTGTGATAATTAGTTTGGATACACTGCGTCTCACGTAACTAAGCTTCGTGCATCTGTCAAAACAGTCTCAATTTAGATCTCATTCTACACATGTGGTGCTCCGTTTATTGTACTTTTTTTCATTCTAAAGTGAATTTTTGTTTTTCAAAATATGATAAGCAGCTTAATTTTAAATCGTGTTTTTAATTTTTGATATTGTTTTTACAATGTTTAATCATATTAGGCATAAAATTAGCAAATATGCTCTTTCCCCTCCAAAATAGGTCAAGAGGCAAGTGCGTTTTTACACCAGACGCAGACGCGTATGCACTTCCCCCTTTGTCTAATTTTGGCGCTTTTTTAAAATTATTTTATGAAAGTGCTTTTGTTTGAAAAACGAATGAAGGCCAAAGTTATACCCCTCAAGACCTCCAAAAAAGACTGACATTGAAAGAGGCTTCAGAAAGATATTCTATTCCAAAAGCTACCATAACTGACTATGTTAAAAACAGAAGGGGTGTAAAGTCAAAAACATTTGGGAGACCGACATCTTTATCTTCAAAAACTGATGATCAATTGGGTAGCCTCATTAAACTAATGGAAAAATACGGCTACGGCTTGTCAGAGAAAAACGTTTTACAACTGGTGAGCGATTACATAATTAAAGAAAAGATCCCAAACCTGTTTAAGAATAACTTTTCTGAAAAAGAGTGGTGGTCAGGTTTTAAAAAAAGACAACGCTTAAGCATTAAAAAACCGCAAAATGTGGAAGTTGTCCGAGAAAAAGCTCAAGATCCTTTTGTCATATTCAATTATTTTGACCAACTAAAACTAACTTTGGAAGAACTCAATATTGAATCAAAAAATGTTTGGAACCTTGATGAATCGGCATTTAGTCACGATCTGTCTAAAACTAAAATAGTAGGAGCGCCTGCTACAAAAACTGTTAGTGGCCCTGGCAGAGAAAACACCACTGTCCTACTGGCTTGTAGTGCAATTGGAGACAAGTGTCCTCCATTGTTTATTTTCAAAGGAAAAAACGTTTGGAACCAATGGGTTCCTAACGAAGATGTAGGATTTCCCGATTCAATATTTGCCGCTACTTAAAATGGCTGGATGGAGTCTTCTGTATTCCTGAATTATTTAAAACATTCCTTTGTAAAAGCAACAAACCTGTCCCCTAGTAATCCCGTTCTTCTCATCTACGACGGTCATGCAACTCACATTGGTTTAAAATTAGTGGAATTAGCTGCGAAAAAGCACGTGACAAATATTTTACTGCCTCCTCATTCAAGCCATTTACTTCAGCCCCTCGATCTGGCAGTTTTCAAGTCCATTAAATCATCGTGGGATGAGCATCTCTGCAAAAGGTCGAGACAACAAGGCTGTCAGAAAATTTCTAAACGATCAATGACGATAAAAATAAGAGAACTATGGAAATACTTCAATACGGACATTATTAAAAATGGATTCAGGAAAGCTGGCATCTTTCCGTTTAATGAATATATCATTCCTGAAGAAAATTTTGACCAACTATCTTTGGAACGATGGAAATTATTGCAGCTCGAAATTGATCAAATGGCAGCACCCGAACTAGACCAAGTTGTAGGTTTTGAAAAAGACAAAAATGACCAGGTTAAATCCGTCGAAATTCATGACGCTACCTCATCGGGAAGCAACCTAGAGCAGGTGCAGAACTATCTAAATACTTTCGAATAATTGCTACTATCAACTATTTCGTCCCATAATCAGAGAGGTCCGCCAAATAAGAAAACCAAAGTTTGTTTAGGGTCAAAAGTCATCACATTTCAAGGAGGACGCTGAAAAGCAAAAGAAAGCTATGAAAGAAAAAAAAGAAAACCAACAAAAAACAAAAAAGGAACAGAAAGCCAAGAATAAAAAACCAAAGAAGGCAAATGAGAATCAAAATAAAAAATCGAAGTTTGAATTGTCATCATCCTCTGATGAGGAAGAACTGCCATTTAATATGTGCATTGATGAATCTGATGAAGATTTTGGAGAAGAAACACCTATTGAAACAGAGTTTGAAATAGACGACCTATCAATCCATCTCGAGACAGAATTGGAAATTAGTGATCCCGAAAACAATCTGGTTACTTTCTTAAAACCAAACAAATCAATAACTTTGAAAGTTCCTAACTCCAATAATAAAGAAAATCCTTCTGAAGCTTCGGTTGTGCCAAGAAAACCAGGGGATTTCGTTCTAGTCAAGTATGAATCTACCAAAAAAAAACTGTAAAAATTTACCTAGGAGCAATCAAAGAAATATATGATTCAGAAGAGTGTGTTGTTAAATATTTACGCTTTGTAGATAAAGAGAATAAGACTTTCAAGTTCCATAAGACTGATCAAGACACTGTCCCAATGCTTGAGATTATGAATACAGATGTTTCGGACTTTGAGATGGATTCTAAAGACCGCTATGTATTTAAGGACTCTGTGCCAGTCGTAGAATAAATATTTATTATGTTAAAAGTATCTACCAAAGTTTGTATAACAGTTATTTTGTATTCTAAATGTTTTCTAAAAGTTTATGTTTAATAATGTTTCTAATAAAATCTTAATATTTAAAACCAAAATATTAATTTGACTTTATCTTTCTTAATATTACAGATAATTAAGTTCTGCAAAAACTGACCGATTCGAAATTTTACTTATTTTTTGCTCTTCCCTCGGATAATCATCATAAGCATCTAAATAGAAAGAAAGACACAGTCATAAACTAATGTCTATTGTCAGTGGCGTAGCCAGAAATTTTTCATGGGAGGAATTTCTGGGTACTATAGGGGGGTTAACAAACAGTTAATAGCGATTAGCGCCAATAAGATAGCGGAAACGATGACGCGAAGGTCTCCATGAGGGGTTCTGATTCCCAAAACCCTTCCGTGGCTATGCCACTGTCTATTGTACGTAATAATATTAACCGGCGATCATAAATCCATGCCTATTGTTAATTGATTTAACGTACCAAAAAAATTTATATACGCTCGTTCATTGATTTAATGTCACCAGTCATCGGCTGAAAATTAATGTTTTGATCTTTGATTCAATGTACCTACATTTTTATTGATATCACGTATCTTTTTCGTATTCAAAAAAACGTTGAATGTTGAATAGATGTCCATTGACCATTGCGTGGATGTACAATATCCGAATATAATCCAAGAAAAACATTTTTTGGTTGCTCAGACATCCAAAAATGTTTATCGAATAAATATTATTACAGAATATTATTATTCCTTTATGCAAAACAGTACAAAAATCTCTTCCCGAACACAAACCAGTGGCTACCTTTTCTGCTTACTCAACTTGTTTACACACAAAAAAAAACATGGGACGTGCTGTACAAACGGTCCCAAATCCCTCCGGATTTTAATGTCCCGAAAATGTTTTCTGGAATAACGTTCGTTTGATTAATGACTGAACGTCTCATCTTCTGCCGAATTTAGTGTCGCACCTTCATCTCCAGGTCCTGGCAGAATTCCCGGGCAACGTTTTTTTCGACAGAACATAGTCCTTATTTTCCGATTTAAGTGATAAACCACTGATGTGGGTTTAAATAAAAGCATTTAAAAGATTAGTCGGAATTTCTACTGGAGGATTTTCATAGAATGAACGAATGAATGCCTGAATGGGACGAAAAAGGTTCCATACTAATGATGCGACGTGGGTCGGTAGCGTTTTCATTGAATAAATTCTATTCCAGTTAGGATCTTCTACAGAATAAAGGTTACTTGAATAATATGAATGATGTTAGATAGTAAATAAGAAAAAACAAGTGGTTGTAAACACGTAGGGTTTAATGAAGAAAAACTGAGTATTTCGTGTAAATACCATTTCTAAAATGTTGAAAAGTTTCAAATCAATTTAAACATATTTAAGAAAGTTCTTGATGCATTAATAAAGCACAAAAATACTCCGAGAGATCTTGTAAACAGATTTTTTTTTATATCGCTGCCCTAATTCATGGGTAATGAGATAAAATAGAAAATTATAAAGTGTACTATTTTAGAGAAAAAATCAAATAATGATGATGCGGTACATAAGAGCTTTCCATAAAAAAAAAAATATATTTATTAGATACAGGGTGATTCAAAATTGAGTGCATATTTACCAGCCAAAAACAAGAAAATTTTTGTCATATAATTGTACATCCTAACTTGATTCGTTTTTTTATCAATTATTCAAAAACCTTTCAGTCAATTTAAATAAAATTTGGTAGGCTTATTTGCCTTATAATGACAACAAATGTGTCATTGTTTAAAAAAAAAAAAAAAAAATTACCGCTAACAATGGCCACAGCCCCCTAGGTTTTTTAAAAGTCATTTTCATAGTAGTTACAATTTTTTTCTTTAGAAAATGAATACAGAATAATTAATTAAATAGAAGTATCAAGTAGGTAGCCCCCTAAGACGTTACTGGAATTATTAAATTGATTTTATTCTCTCCAAAAAAAGGCCCTTATGACGACAAATAAGCTTAGCAAATTTTATTTAAATCGGCTAGAAGGTTTTTGAGTAATTAATAAAAAAACGACTTTTTTTTTTTTAATTTTGACACCCTGTATTTAGAAAACGAAGCAAGTTAGGACATACAATTATATTAAAAAAATTCTTATTTTTGGCTGGTAAATACGCCCTTAATATCTTTGCCCTCAATTTTGAATGTATAATGAGCGCAGCGCCATCTACATATTTAAAATTTATATCTAAAACTGAGACTCTCATAGTGCTCTGTGAACTGAATTTTACAGAATTAAAATATCTCTATTTTTTACTAAAATATCCGGACTGGAAGTTTTTATTGGTACATCTTGTATATACCGAACCATATTACAATGGAAAAATATCTCAAAAGGTTGGTATAAAACTGTTCCTATACAAATCAACCAAATTCTGCAGTAGACGAAAATTTCAGCTAAAAAAACATTATTATTGCTCCACTTACACCATTTCTATTATTAATTTGAAATTATCTGTAATGCAAGGTATTCTATTGGAAAAACAATGAGCATTAGCAAATATACGTCCGCATTTACATGATTTTTGAGTTATTTTTATACCGTTTTAATAAAAGCCTCACATTTAAAATTATTTAGGGTTGATAGTATTCACTGAAATTCCCTATACATTAATCATTTGTCTTCTCGTTCTCATTTTTTTCATTAAATTAAATTGTTTCGACTGAAAATGTATGAAAATACCCTTTAGTCAAAACGTTTTTTAATCTCAAAAGTAAACACAGAATTTCAAAGTAGTTACTATTAATCAACAACTTGACAAATATAAATAGAATGAATACAAAAGGGTCACTTCCACTTATGAAGGCATACGCGAACCTTTGAACAGTGGCGTAACATTTCTGGGGTCTGTACAAAATCAATCATAGTATTATTGAAATTTATGAGGTCTGTTCCAACAGTCACTGTGTAGCGCTGGTCTTATTGCTACTAAATAAAAATGTTTAAATAATTAAAATTTATTCAGTCGTCGAAAAATATAATAATATAAAACTAAAAGTTGTCTGTCTGGCGTTCGTCGTTATCTCCTAGTTGTTGATTCTTCTATCTTGTTTTTTTTTTGTTTTTTATCCCCTTCCCAACCGTAATTAAGGTTAAGCGAAAAAGTAGGATGCACAAAGGTTATTGACCATAAATGCATTAAAACATGACGTCAGTTCCTGCTATTGCCAATTGACTAACCTCAAAAATATCGATCTTCAAATAAAAATGACATAAAAGTCAAACTAACGGTAAGTTTATGTAGCGATCACAATGTCGCCACACACACTGACACCAGGATGATGCGTACTTTGAATTTGACGGTGTACAGTTCATCAAATTTCTAGAGGCTTTCGACGGCTAGACAGAGAAAGCACTACTGACAGGCATCCCGACGGATTTACGCAATGAAAGTACACTCTGAGCATCAAGTATTTCACTATTTCATTTAGACGTAAATGTCAGATGTAAATTTCGCTAAAACATTTCTTTTATTTTCGTTTGTGTTTTTTGCTCATTACAGTTTAATAGAACCTAAGTATGGAGTTTAATAGCAAATTAAGAGGCCGCGTGATTAACAGTCAATCTCGCGAAATAATAGCCAATGTTATAGAGTTTATGAGAAGAGAAGGAAACTTTAATTCACCTTCAATACCATTTAAAAATGTAAATGATCGTGTTGCTGCAGCCACAGGAGTATCTAAAAACACTGTCGTCCGCATTTCTGGAGAGAAAAAAAGAATCGATAACCGTGAGATATCGGAATTTTCATCACCAAGAAAAACCATTAAAAAACCAAAAACAGTTAATGATATAGATGAAGCTGCACAAGAATCAAATTTTATTTTTTTATTATTAGATAGCTATTTTTGTTTCTGAGTTGTGTTCATTTACAGGCTCAATTTTTTTCCGTTTCTCCTTTTTGATTTTATATGGGGTTTCAAGTTGTTTTTGACTTATTTCGACGTAAATCACAACAACACACTTTTTTAATAAAGCAAACAAGTGTTAAGAGGTATATGTACGTGTAAACTACAATTACAAAAAATTGATATGAAACCCATGAAACCACCAACAAAAATGTAAAGCTAGCTTCCGTACTAGAACATGGTGTCATTCGTCGAGATAATTTATCGTTTTGTTTCATAGATCAAGAAATGTAAATATTCCCCTGTTATTTTTTATAAAATTATAAGAGAAATAAATTTTTTTCTAAATAGTATAGTTTATTATGTTGTAGAAAAACAAAATTTCGAAAATTTTAGTAATGTTTCAGAAACAACCGTTATTAATAATAGGTACCATTTTCCTTAATAAGGTAGAAATAAAATATAAACTATTTCCACGATTTAAAAAGGCCTACAAAAAAATTATAGGTATTTTCCGCTATCCTATAAAATTTATATTTTCTGACTCAATTTCAAAAGTTTGAAGGAATTCCAAAACACCTTTTATGGCATAATAATTATTTTCAATTCTACATACTATCTTTAGCTGCTTTTAAAAACGTTCTAAGAAAGTCCAATCAGACCAATTTAATCCCTAAACTATTCCACACTTTTAAAATTTAATTACCTAAAAATATTAAAAACTATTTAAAATAACTTGTTTAGCAGACTGTACAATAGCTATCTTAGTCACACGTAGCGCGTTCTCTGTCTGGGCGTCGAACACCTCTAGAAATTTGATGAACTGTAGATAATCTATTGCGCAAATTCTGGTGTCAATGACTGGTTTCGGATCGTTGTTGGAAAAAACCTAAGATTTATTACTCCTCTTACTGGTCTGGTCTTCTGATACACAGAAACTTGTGGCATATTCAAACTTGGGGTAGCTATGTGTGAATTAATGGATTAAAGGTGGGAAAAAGAAAGAAAACAGATCCTTTATATGTCACAAAGAAATTTGTATTTAAACGGCGACCGGTTTTGAAGTTTGTTCACTTCATCATCAGGCACACCATAATCTCTTATCCACTAGGGATAAAACGTCACATGTTAAAATAACGATACTAAAAATAATAATGAGCCTGCATTACAAAGTCAAAAATCTACCAGTTTTTAATGTTTACTAAAGCCGTTTAAATACAAATTTCTTTGCGAGATATAAAGGACCTGTTTTCTTTCTTTTTCCCACCTTTAACTTATGGAATAGCAAAACACTAAGGACAATTATTACAAAAATAGTACTATGCTTAAATATATCAGCTAATGCGATCTAAATCTTCTCAAATTCTTCATTAGCAAGTAATTTTATTCAAAATAACTTGTCCCGAAATCACAATATTTTTTTCAACATCGTTGCCATTGCATCTTTGTCTTGATATGAAGATGGAACCTACAAACTTTTTAAATTTTGCCTTTATGACTGTCTGATGTTTCGATGAAAATTCCACACCTGTACTTTTGAACCAATCAAAATACGTGTTTTTGACAGATCACCATGGCAACGGAGGTATTTTAGTGGAAATTTTTTTCTCGTGGGGTACCCAACAGCGAATTATACTGGAAATTTTTTGACGTTTACAATAACAGACCATTTTTGACAGACTGGTTTTTATTTGTTCACATAATAGGTTTAGTTTTGATACATTTTAGTTACAATGCTAAGGTGTTTTCTATATTCTTCGGCCACTTCTTTTCTTCTTAATGGCGAAAATGCAGGACTTTGGATGCTTTGAATTATGTGCCTATGTCTAATAAAATATATATAATATTTAGACACTAATTTATTCACCTTTTTCCCATTCAGCACTTTGAATTTTGCGTAGTTTAGGTGCAAATATTTGTGGACAATTCGGAACAAATTTTCGTTTTTCAAGTTGGAGCCACAATCCTCTATTAATCCGAGTAAGTTAGTCATGGTGTGCAATGATTGATCATTACATCAGACAATTTCACGCATATTTTGCATAGCGTATGATTTTCAAATCGATTCATTTTTAAACAAATAGGTAATTTTGTTGGTTTTACTTGCTGTGCAATATTCTTTATCGCAACAAAACGCGAGTTATTTAATGTTTTGAACTGTCAAAATACAATGATCACAGCCTCCTACGATTGATGCTTGCTGACGCTGGTTATGAATTTCATACCATTTTAAAGCGCTCATAACGCATGTTAATAAAAACGCAGAAAAACAATTTTCTACCACTTGTAGTTATTCAAAACTTACGTAAAATTAAAGAATATACTATTTTCTATTTTCAAATGGTATTCCCATGCAACTACAATGAGTAGAAATAAGCAATTTGAAGGCCTAAATAATTGCAGCGAAACATTTTTTTACGTCGGGCCGCTTGACAACTTCAAAACTGAAATTATATTCGAGGTTAGGGTCTCACTTAGTTACCATGACAACTCAACAATCAAGGCGACAACACCTTTTATGTTTCACTGGTGACTTGGAGAAAATAATTTGCATTGTTGAGAAACGAAAAATAAATTTTAAAAATATTTAATTTTCAACCATAATTCGGCGTGGAATTTTCTTACCGAATACCACGCGAGGTCAAATTAATATCTGCGACTCGGGAAATTTTCAAAATATTCATGAGCTCGAAAAAATTTCCGGAAATAATTTGACCTCTAGTGGTATTACTAGTGAAAATCTGTATGGCAAAAACACCAAGAAGCGTTCCCCATACTGCGCATTACTTCGTTCTGGAATATTTGAATAGAGTAGATTTTGTCAATTATATAATTCTTTGAAATTAGAATTAGATATCTGTAACAAATATTTTAAGATTTAAACGGGAGATAAAAGAAATCGTTCAATAAACTATAACTATGTTTCTAATATACCTTTATACTCCGCATATATCGTATTTTTTTTTTTTAATTAAACTTAATCAGATATTAGGTAAGTTTCGCAGTCGTTGCGTGTTTTCTTCCATTTTGGTTTTACTAGTGAAGTGAGTAAGTATTTTGTACGAGTATTTTGTACGAGTATGAGTATTTTGTACCAATATTTTGCACTAGTATTTATTAAATGTATTTTGTACGCGTATTTTGTACTAGTATTTCGTACCAGTATTTTGTTCGAGTATTGTGTAAGCATTTTGTACAGGTATTTTGTACGAGCATTTTCTAGGAGTATTTTGTATGAGTATTTTGTACCAGTATTTTGTACGACTATTGATTGGTTTTTTTCTTTCTTTATTTGATTTTGTCATATTTAATTTAATGTAATTCTTCTTTACTTTAATTAAACATGTAATTGGCTAGACTTGTTTGTTTCTTAAATAAATAAACTTCATTTTCCTATCGTTTTGATTTCTTTCAGCTACAAGGAGAGAAATATCACCAACCAATGTCTTATTTACTAAAGTTGGCAAATCAATGGCATAAAGTAATTATAGAATGGGTCCAAGAACACTTCCTTGAGGTACTTGGACTTTTATTTATTTTAAATTAGAATTTTAATGTTATTGTTCGATTCTGAAGATCTTGCTGGATATTTTAATTTAACGGAGTTTCTTATACATCAGTTTATTTAGTCCTTCTGATATTTCTTCTGTTTTTGGGCGTTGCTTAAGATAAGCGGATCAAATTTAAGTTAATTCTTTCGTGATATCGTTAGAATAATTTTTTGCAATGGAATTTTCGGAATAATTTGTTGCCGTACCGCAGCTGCCGTTACATAAGGACATGACGAGTCCATCTTGGTCAGCGATGTAGACAGGAAACAAATTGGATGGCCTTTTACAATGCGAACGAATGTTTGTTTAGCCGGGCTGCTATTTCTATTCGACGAGGCAGTAATTGTTTTCTTTCCAAAGCGAAGAGGACTCTATTTCGGGAACGAGGCGAGGGAAACAAGCGTTAACATCAAAAAGCGTTTAAGCCTTTTATTTAATTTTATTTCGGCATGTGCTTTTCGAATAATGTCCACCCGTCGTGACAGGTTTAAAAGCGTCGATGTTTCGACGTTAAATATGTACCTACCTTCAATCATGTAAACACTAGATAAATAGTCTGGCCCTTTTTTTTTGTTGAAGCTGGAAAAGCATATTGAAATGTTTAATTCAATTATTAAATTTTTCCATTTTATATTTTAATAATTGTACGTTAGAAATATGAAATTACAATTTTAATTGGGTTTATTTTAATTTAATTCCAAATTGTCGCTCTTACTTTACCTATACTTTTAGGTTCGCTAATAAAAATTTTTTTTTTCAAAGAATTACAAAAACTTTACAAAAAGCGGAACTTTATTTTATGACTTTACTGTATACAAGTTAAAGGCGGAAAATGCCGGCAACGAACTAATTTTGTTGCCGCTAGATCTTGGTGGGGCCTTATCTTGGACTTGCCGCGTCTGCATAATTCTACTTGTGCTTCCTATGATTGTGTTATCACAATTTTTCCACCCTTAGAGGAGAATCCGGGGACTGGCCTCTGGATTTTCTTCCTTGGAGCTCTTCTTTGATGAATTCTTTCTGTATTTTTTATACGAATAAATGCAAAATAACAAATAAAATGCAGTAAAAATATAAATCAATATAGTCCAAACACTAATATTGTTAAAATGGATTCGATTATCAAAAATATGTTTTACTTTTTGATTTTGAAAATTTAGAGAACCTTTTATAGTGGTTAGATGTTCGAAATCAATACTGTTCAATTTAATAGGTTTAAGGTAAATAGGATTTTTATAATTAGAGTTTTTAATATTAATTTTAGGAAGTTCTAATATTTTAAATTCACTTTTTGGCAGTTTGTTACTACGTAGAACTATTTTACCTATTCTAATACTACACTTATTAATTAATTCTAACAAAAATGTTCCTTTTAATGGGACATTGTCATTGTCTTGTCCGCAGATTCTTTGGGCCACTGTGTTCTGAGGTGAGATGATCATCCATTTATTTTGACGAATTTATTTAATTTTTATGTCCACAATGTCGAGAGGGATGGTTTAGCAGTTGGTGAAGTTCTAGGAAAATCTCAACAATGAAACTACGCCGGGGGCATTTTCTTTTACTGGAGCTGGTACTGATTCGTGAGAGATAAACTCTTGGTTACTAATTTCTTGACATTCTGAGTCAAATAACATGAAATTTTGCTCGTTTAGGATAAGGAATTTTCAATTTGGAATAACCATTTGAAAAAGGTTGCTTTTAGGAGTAGGTAAAGGGAAAAGTTGATGTAAATCGTAAGTTCCTCTTTCCACAATTGAGATTTCTATGATAAAAATAATTTTATTGTTTTTACTATAACTTTTAATTTACATTATTTTTTCCGGTGCACATGAACTACGGAAAAGATAATCTGGTTCTATAATCCAACCGGAACTCCGGAAACAAAATTGTTCGACTTGGTCTGTACAATCTAAAACGCCCGAACTGCGGAAACTAGTCTGCGAAATAATGGTAGCGTATGGAAAAGAAGAAATGACCATATACAATTTGAAATTCAATTTTATTTAATAATGAAATATGTAAACAATAAATTAGAGTGAAACAATACTACCAAATTTGTAAGAGACACACTTGACAAAGCTATACCTATTTATTTGATTATTGTCATGGTATCCCTAATCCGACCCTGTGCCTGTGTACGCACGCGGCCTTCACATAGCAACCAATTCGTGATCGAAGCAACGCTGACGACAGGCGGAATGCGTCTCGAATGTAAAAGAATACGACGGAATGTCTGCCGCTTAAGCACTGGAAGCGACTGGAATGGCGGAGAGTGCCGCCTAGTCATAAAAAGTAATGTTCGAGAGCCTCTCGTATTTTCCAGTAGCGGATTTGGACTAATATAAATAGCCGACGTATCAGCGCCGAGTTTAGTTTAATGTAGAACATTGTATTGAAAAGTTAAAGTGTAAGAAATAAATTAGAATTGTTAGTTAGTTTCTAAATATTACATAAATTAAATAGTACGTCTGAAATAAATTGTAAATGTTGTGTTTTTAAATAAGTAAACTTTAAATAAATTAGACTTTTGTCACATTATTGTTGCAAAATTTTAGATTGAATATATTTTTGTTTATTCTTCTCTTGTTTTAACATAAAGTTAATTCTTATATAGGTGTCGGTCTGCATATTAATTACCGACTTTAAAAAATATTAATATTTGGATGTGGATAGGGATAATAGGCACTAAATTTGGAGTGAAATGACTTACATGTATTGGTATTTTTACAAGTAGAAGAAGTTTTAGCCGCCCATATTTTGGGTGGAAACATAGAGTTAGTATTTACATCTATATATTGTATCCACTAAATAGGCACAAAACTGAGTAATTCTTTCATCATCTGGCTTCTCGACTATGAAATTTTTAATAAATGAACCCTCTACATCATTTGTAAATAAAAAGGACAGCCCAAATATAGGATGCAGCCATCTTCCAATAGTGGAATTATTAATGTCTTTATATTCTGTGCTCACACCAAGTTGTTGTATTTTGCGCCACCTAAAAAACGGTCATTATTTCACCAGTTGTGAAAAGAAAACACCTAAAAATAAACCTTTTTTGGTTTTAAAATCAATATAATATTAAAATCAACGTTTCAACTTTTCTCACGTGTCTGATTGATAAAATATATAACAATGTCGTCTGAAAAACCGAACTTCTAAACGAGAATAGTCCATTTAGCCCATAGACCGTGTCCGCAGTTCGAGTTAGGGATTATATCCCTTTTTTATTACCTTTATACCTGTCCCTTGCGTTTCCGCAGTTCGAGTGCGTCTATTTTTTCGAATATAATTAAGTATATTGTTTAAGGCCGCAGTATCACTGTATTTCTCATATAAGAAGCAAAGGTTCGCCATTTCCGATTGCATTTAAATCCCGCTAAATGTATTAAAATGATTCTTCTACCAGCTTAAAGTATAAGGTTTGGAGAATGAAATCTCCTATTTTTTATTTGTCCTGTTTATACACTGAATTTTAAAAAAAATCATAAAAAGTGATTTTAAAACCAGAGGCTAAAAAGTAGGAGATTTCATTCTACATATTTTTCCAAGTATCCCGCCAAAATATTTCTAAATTTTATTGCGTATTTTTCAAATCTAACTGGAAATACGATTAACAAATATTTGATAAATTTATTTGTCAAATTAGAGATTTTCTATGAATTCCTGTAATTGTGTATAGTTCATGTAGTTCATCTATTTTTAAGAAGATGTCACCGTAAAAAACAATATAGCTACTCTGTTTTAGAGATGGTTTTAATAGGTAAATGATTGTTTAGAGGTACCAATTTTTGAAACAGTGATACAGGTGTATGCCGTCTTTTATTGTTTTGTGATTTTCATATATATTTCTCTCGTTTGGTTCCAAATTATCGATTGATTTTGCCTGTGTATGAACAAGTGTTGACCACGTTGCCAGATTATCGATTTATACGATAATTTCACAATTCTTTCTAGGACGAATTTGATTTTAAAGTGGGTGAAATATACAATGGTGAAATGCAGGAAAGGGAAGGAATTTTATTGCATTCCGATGTAAATTAAATCCGAATGACCTGGCATCATTGTATGATACGCACGTAATATTGGCGGTGTTTGCTTTCTTCTCCTGAATGTTATTTTATCTTTATAAGGAATCTTATTTCTGAGTTAACACGTTAACTGCTATGTGTATGTACCCATGTACTATTAGTGCGTAATTGTTCAATATTTTAATTTATGTTAAAGACACGCAAACATGTTTCAAAAAAAAGTTATATGGATTTAAAAAATACATATTTTAAAAATATTTTTAGATATATACAGGGTGCTACATTTTTGCTTGGTATATTTTTAAAATAGAACATGTATTTTATTTCAATTTTAGAATGGTTTGGTAATACTGTATTCAACCTTAGAATAATTTTAAAAAATATTACAGGTCTGCCAAGCAATTAAATTTTTATAAAATTAGAAAATGATGCAGACCCCAAATTAAATTATCATAATTCAAAATTGTTTAATGTACTGACTTGTCCACTTTTGATGTTTTTTAAATAAAGTTGAGTTAGTTTTTGAGATATTCGCACATATTAGAAAATTCTGAAGTTTTTAAATTTCGTTTTTTTTTTAATTAAATTTCTAAGAGTACATTATTTATTTTAAAAACATCAAAAAATTTAAAATTTTATGTCCAAATAACATTTTGGATAGTGACGTAAAATTTAAGAGGTATGCGGTATTACGTACGAATGCTGTACGCCACTGGAAAAGTTAATTAAGGTAACTTATTTTTTTGCTGATAGGTGGATAATTTGACACCAAAAACGTTTGCCAAATTTAGTAAAATTGTTGTGAGTAATAAAAAAAATAAAGCCATAAATATTTTTTGGATTTTAACACCTTAACTCGGTACCGAGAAACATTTTATCTAAGCATGATTTGTTTAGTTGTCTTATTTTTAATCAGAGAATCGTCAGTTGTTCTATGTCCCATTCTTAACGAAACAAGTATAAGTGGTCCCTACGTAATGATACGAAAACCGTTGTCCTTTGTTGACTGGACACAAGAATGAACTACTAAAACTAAATAAATATACCGACGTGCTGAATCTATTGCAAAAGTTTTTATTTTTATACCTGTTTCATCGAAAATATTTGTCAATGTCAAGAACTCGTTTAGTTATTATCGCGTAGTAGCTAGGGGTGATTAATTTGTTAGGTATTTTATAACAGTTACCGCATTGTATAAATATATAGTTACCGTTTAGAACTAATAAAATTATTACGCCATCTGTTGAACAAAAGAACTATTAAATATGGAATATTGCTCCATCTGCTGAACAAAAGGATTCTTAATTTATGACACATAAATGACATCTATCATAATTAGTTCATGTTACGAATATTGGGGGTGGTACTGTGGTCTTAAAATTGGTTTAAATGGTAATTTGTTGTTTAATAAATTGTTAGAAGATTTACGACAAAGAATAGAGTATGAATGCCTACATTTAAATGCACACGTGTTCGGTAATGTCAGGGAGGCTTTTCAATCTAGGTTATACCATTGTATGGAAGTAAATGGTGGACATTTTGAACAATATAAATTTTGAAAATGAAATATTTGTTTTGTCATTGGAAACGCTTGTGACAAAATCATTAAAATAAAAGTTTTGCACAATTCAATTTTATTTTAATTTAAAATTCTGTAGATCGTAAACTAATTACTTTAATCCCCATGTTTTATACATTTTTGAAATCAGTTAAACGAGAGCAATCCAAAAATGGATAAAAAAATGGGGCAAGCCATTTAAAAAAATTGAAGGGATGATAGTAGGGGTGAAAGGGTGACTTTTTTTAGCAAACTTAAATATGGCACGATATCTCCCCCTTCGAATATTAATTGACGTATTTTTTTGTTTTTTGTAATAATCAGTCCTTCAAAAGTTACTTAAGGTGGATACTTTTATCTGAAAAGCACTGTATAGTCTCAGAAATTCCCTTATGATTTGTCTTGCTTTCATGATGATACTTTATGAGTAAAATTTGGTAAATTTAGTACATTTGATTAGTTTTGGACCTTTTTCTGAGAAGTGTTTTAAATATACTTTATTGAAACATTTGTATAGTTTATCAGTGTGAAAATACATGCAATAAGTTTTATTATGGGTAGTATAATCCAATAAAAATTCAAGAATTAATTCTTCGTTATTTTCTGAGGAAATTTCGACAGTAATAATTTTATGGTTTTCGTAATTTTCTTATTTGATAATTTATGATAAAATTTACCAAAAACTAGAATTTGATTAATTTTGTTATTATTTAATCGAGTATTTTTATTCCGTCATTGGTAGTTTCGTTACTGATGGTTTATGAGGAGATTTAACTTGTACGTTTGATAATATTTTAATTTTAGATTGGTTAGGGGTACTATTGTCGAGATTCTCATTATTTACTAGGTTTTCCTATAAACGTCTAAGAAATCGTAGTCTCATTGTCAATGTCTCCAGGGTTATTAATAAGTGATTCGTTTTCTAGAGCATTTATAGAAATTATTGATAATGTGTCAATATTAGTATTTGTTTTTTTTCTGTTTTTATTTTTACTGGTTCCTTATCTATTCTTGTTGATTTTTCAGAAACTACAATTTTATAATTTTATATTATATTTCTATTATTAGATTCGAATTTGATTAAATCTTTGGTTTCGAGAATTATTGGTATGGCCTTATCTTGGACGTTCCGCGTCTGCATAATTCTACTTGTGTTTCATATGATTGTATTATCATAACTCTATTTTATTATTTATAATATATTATAATCAGTGATATTACTAACAATAGTGTTATTGTAACAATTAAAATTATGTATTTATGTTGCTATTGCAATGTTTTTAGGTTTTTTAACTTTTAACAGTTGGTAACACTGTTAGACATGTTGTAGTTCGTCGTTAGTATTGATCGTTGCAAGTTTGATATACGTAATTAGTGTAATTTCAAATAGGAAATCATTATAATGTTTACTTTTTCATTTAGTTTTTTTATTACTACCACCATATACTGATTTAGACTTTAGAAACAGACGATACCCAACTAACAAAGTAGCTTTATAATTTTTAGTTTACAAGACTATTATATTTTATTGATATTATATTGCTGTTTCTGGAATGCTAATTTATTGTACTACAGTTGCAGAAATCACTATTTTGTTCTCTGAAACTAAATAGTTATATAAATTAGTTTTTACAATATTCTTACAGCAAAATTATAAAATTGTTTTCACGATAACTACGAAATTGTTACATAAACATTTATACAACTGTTCTATACAATATTTCAGCTTATAAAATAAAATTGCTTTATAGTTATTCTATATTATTGTTCTGGATTACCTTTAGAACTTTTTGGTCATACAAATATAACTGTTTCTTAACCTCATAATAACGCTTTAAAAAATAGTTATATAAATATTAGTGTGAGATAATTCCGCATCAATAGCAATTTGCTTCTGATGAAAACTCTAAAATAACTGTAATATATTGTCGAAATATACTATTACAAATCAGAAAACTGTATAACAATTATTTTTAGTTAAGAATAGTATTATCCCTTTAAAAATATTTATAAAAAAATAAAGCACTACATTTGGTAGTACCTACGCCATATTATTTTTGTATTTTATGTTTGTTCAACTACTTTCCATACCAATTGTATGTGAGTGTATAGTCTGAAAATGTCAAATTTAAATAGTGAAGAAATGTAAAAAATAAGTGGTACCTGCTTTTCAGAGAACAGTAAAAAATATTAGTAAAACATTTTGATGGTTTGTCTAGACACTCAAAAAAAAAAACTATCATTCAGCCAGATAATAATTAGGTATGTTCTGAATAATCATGCCCCAATACTAAAAGAAAGCCATATTTTTGGCGATGTCCATGTTAAACTTGCTTATTATCGTAATATTAAAAATTATGCTTGCTCTATAAAGCTGTAGAAAACAAATCGGAAACGATTTAGTAAGGTTATGTTATATTTTGTCATATAGTGCAGAAATATGAAACAATTATACAACAAACCATGATGAAGTTGTTTTGTAGAAATAAGTAATACAACTTAATTATTGTATTACAGCTGTTTTTACTACAATAATATTTTATAATTATGATTCAGTCTTAAAATAACTTTCTAATACCTCTGAATAGCCGCCATATTGAACAAAAACCTAAGACAGTTTTAAAGCTAAATCTACTGTCGGTTTTACTAGTATTTAAGACAAAACCAATGTAAATTAAAGATTTTAATCATTAGTAATATTAGCATAATTTTATTACTAAAAAAAATCAAATTGCATAAATTTAATTTTTGTTTCACACTGAAAAAAGTATTAGAAATATGAATCAAACTCGAGGCGCTTAAAAATTTAGTATTGTATGTGCTATATAATTAACAGTAATTCTTGCTGCGCATCCAAAAACGACTTTATTGTAGGTCATACATTATGTTTAAACCGCGTTATAGATATCTCTTAAGTAAATACTGCCATTTTTACTAATATCGCCTTGAATTTACTTTTATGACAAATATAGAATTAATTTGTTTTCACCAGACACATTTAAAAAACTAAAATGTTACTGATTTTGATATGCAACCTAACCCTCAAAATTGAAAATTTATAAACAGTTATAAAAGTTTTAAAAAAACATTTGTTTAAAGTCTGTGTAAATGTGTAGTAAACTGTTCGGGTAACTGCATTCAACAAATCTTATAGAATTTACAAAAGAACCAAATAGTTCTGTAATACTGCGCCCATTTTGTGTTTATTACTGTTGAATAGAATGTTCCGGAAATGTTCTTAGCTAATATTCTATTTTATAAATTTTTGTTCTGTAAACATTTTTTCAGCTTTTATAAAATATCAAATTGTTTACTTGGGTATAGACAGGCAGTTAGTTTTCGTAGGACTTTGAATAAATATTAATGTACTGTCTCATCATTGTCTTCTATGTCAATATTTATATATCCGATAAATACTGAGTAATTTTTAAAATGAACTTTATTATTTTGAATAAATTTTGTAGGTAGCAAAAAAGTTAGAAGTTTTTAGATTATAATCATCTGTTGACGGGAAGCTCAAGCAAGCTACTAAAATAATCGTACTAGAACTGTTTTTATTATTTGTAGAATCTTGAATTCTTTAAAACTTTTTTTTGCATGTTTCTCAATAATCTTGATTTTGACGTGTAATTCTATGAATCACTTTCATAATACCACAACTCTAGCATTGATAGTAAATGCGAAACAGAACAAATCCCACTGCGTATATAATTCGGTTTGAGATGCCCGGAACTATTGAATTGAAAACGGGTTACGATTAAGGGCAAATGTGTGCATAATAATTCGCATTAGCATCAACCTTGCGGCACGCCTGTGGGATTTCGATGTTTAGTCGCCAAATCTATGGGGGCGCGCGCTCTGTGATTTTCCTTTGATTTAACTTGCATGTCATGTCAGAAATGCGTTGGGAATTCGTCCTGAAAGATAAAGGGTAATAAAAACGGATTATATTTCCCTAACATTCGATAAAATTATAAGGGTAAAACCATTAAAAGAAAAGATATTAGAATAATAATAGTGTGAATTTACTAAAAGAGTTTCTATAGTATATAAGATGCATATAAATTTCAATGTGTATTTTAAATAAAAAAAAGACCCACGTTGGGCGCCAAATTTTGTAACCTTTTAAAGTTTCTTTTTTTACTTACTTTATAAATATAAAAATATTATTTAAAAAGTAAGAATGAGTTGCGATTTGTAGTTTCAATACATAATAATACATAAAACTGACATAGTACATGTATTAGAAAAGGCCAGTCTAAAAAACTATTGAAGAAGGCGTAACTCTGCAGCAAGTAAAATTGTTATTTGCATCATTGTATCAATAGATGTCAGGCGTGATTGCCTACAATAACTTTTAGTTTGCGATTTTATGTAATTTTGGTTTAATTTGTGGAAAAAATACATGACTTACTATTAATAATAATTAAACAACAGAACCAAGTACAATAATAATATTCTGCAACTCAAATAAACATAACCTATATTTTCAATGTGACAAACTGTCAGAAATACTGTAAATACTATAAATAGATCGACATTTGGATCAGCTTACGTGTCTATAAAAATAGTCCAAATAATGACCCCTAGATGTAATAGAGCTGTGATTTTTATTAGCCCGAACGACAGCTCGAAAGTGCCGAAATGAGCCGGAACTAATAAAGAAAACTCGCAAAATTGGCACTCCGTTTTTTTTTCTTCGCCATATTGTTCGATTAGGGTAAAACGCGAAAGAGGTTTTTCCCGAAAAACTTTTAATGCCTTAGTAATAAACACAAGTAGTCGCCGGAAAACTTTTAGATGCCGTTTTCGCATTTTTCTCGAAAAACTTTCCACTCACCCAGTCCCTCAGGAATTTTAATTGTAACAAAAAGGCGCGAGTCATCGTTTGTTCGTAATTGAATTTAAAATGGATGCTCAATGGAAGGAATGTTGGTCCTTAATTCCGGGTTAGACGATAACGATTCTTGTTCAGCTATAATTCAAACTATTCAGGATTCCATTGACGCTCTTTGTCTATTATATAAATTCAAATATAACAGATTAAGGCCCCATCCCCACGATATTATTTATACACTAAATTCAAGTGAGTCTGACTTAGGTTAGTTGGTCTTTAAAGTTCGAAATGGTTCTATAGTTACTGTCTACATTTTTTAATAAGTAGCAACACTGGACCTCATAGCATCCCCCCCGTAAAACCGCTCTTGATCTGCACTTCACTTTTTCTACATGTAGCTCTGGCTTTTGATATAAAGTATGGTTAGAGGGTCTTGAATATAAAATACTTCTAATTCGACATAAAAAACTAAAGTGGAGAAAACACATAAAGAAAAAACGAGAAGAGTTAAATAATTAATTTAAAAAATAATACTGGTTGATGAATAGAAAATCAAAAGTTTTTAATAAAGACATATTCGTGGTTGGCTGAAAAAAAGGGTGCACAGTAAAAAACAGTAAAACACTAGTAAAAAAAATTTAAAAAAAGTAAAAAACACAGTAAAAAACAGTAACAAAACAGTACAAAAACAGTAAAAAAACAAAACAGTAAAAACACTAAGAAACAGTAACAAACAAAAGCTATTCGTTAGAAACTATAACAATGCTTTTCGAGAAAATGCTAATCCCTGAGGTAAAACAGTAAAAATCAGTAAAAATCAATAAAAAAATAATAAAATCTAGTAAAAACCTGTAAAAATCAGTAAAGATTAGTAAAAATCAGTAAAATCTGTAAAAAAATAATAAAATCAGTAAAAATCAGTTAAAATCAGTTAAAATCAGTTAAAATCATTTAAAATCAGTTAAAATCAGTTAAAATCAGTTAAAAATCAGTTAAAATCAGTTAAAATCAGTTAAAATCAGTTAAAATCAGTTAAAATCAGTTAAAATCAGTTAAAATCAGTTAAAATCAGTTAAAATCAGTTAAAATCAGTTAAAATCAGTTAAAATCAGTTAAAATCAGTTAAAATCAGTTAAAATCAGTAAAAAACCAGTAAAAATTAGTAAAAATCTGTAAAAAAATCAATAATCATCAGTAAAAAAAACTATAAAACCAGTAAAATCAGTAAAAATCAGTAAAAATTAGTAAAAATCTGTAAAAAAAAAATCAATAATCATCAGTAAAAAAACTATAAAATCAGTGAAATCAGTAAAAATCAGTAAAAATTAGTAAAAATCAGTAAAAATCAATAAAATTCAGTAAAAATTAGTAAAAATTATTAAAAATTAGTAAAAATTAGTAAAAATTAGTAAAAATGAGTAAAAATGAGTAAAAAATTAGTAAATATTATTAGTAAAAATTAGTAAAAATAGTAAAAATTAGTAAAAATTAGTAAAAATTAATTAGTAAAAATTAGTAAAAATGAGTAAAAATGAGTAAAAATGAGTAAAAATGAGTAAAAATGAGTAAAAATGAGTAAAAATGAGTAAAAATTGGTAAAAATTAGTAAAAACTAGTAAAAATTAGTAAAAATTAGTAAAAATTAGTAAAAATTAGTAAAAATTAGTAAAAATTAGTAAAAATTAGTAAAAATTAGTAAAAATTAGTAAAAATTAGTAAAAATTAGTAAAAATTAGTAAAAATTAGTAAAAATTAGTAAAAATTAGTAAAAATTAGTAAAAATTAGTAAAAATTAGTAAAAATTAGTAAAAATTAGTAAAAATTAGTAAAAATTAGTAAAAATTAGTAAAAATTAGTAAAAATTAGTAAAAATTAGTAAAAATTAGTAAAAATTAGTAAAAATTAGTAAAAATTAGTAAAAATTAGTAAAAATTAGTAAAAATTAGTAAAAATTAGTAAAAATTAGTAAAAATTAGTAAAAATTAGTAAAAATTAGTAAAAATTAGTAAAAATTAGTAAAAATTAGTAAAAATTAGTAAAAATTAGTAAAAATTAGTAAAAATTAGTAAAAATTAGTAAAAATTAGTAAAAATTAGTAAAAATTAGTAAAAATTAGTAAAAATTAGTAAAAATTAGTAAAAATTAGTAAAAATTAGTAAAAATTAGTAAAAATTAGTAAAAATTAGTAAAAATTAGTAAAAATTAAGTAAAAATTATTAAAAATTAGTAAAAATTAGTAAAAATTAGTAAAAATTAGTAAAAATTAGTAAAAATTAGTAAAAATTAGTAAAAATTAGTAAAAATTAGTAAAAATTAGTAAAAATTAGTAAAAATTAGTAAAAATTAGTAAAAATTAGTAAAAATTAGTAAAAATTAGTAAAAATTAGTAAAAATTAGTAAAAATTAGTAAAAATTAGTAAAAATTAGTAAAAATTAGTAAAAAATTAGTAAAAATTAGTAAAAATTAGTAAAAATTAGTAAAAATTAGTAAAAATTAGTAAAAATTAGTAAAAATTAGTGAAAATTAGTAAAAATTAGTAAAAATTAGTAAAAATTAGTAAAAATTAGTAAAAATTAGTAAAAATTAGTAAAAATTAGTAAAAATTAGTAAAAATTAGTAAAAATTAGTAAAAATTAGTAAAAATTAGTAAAAATTAGTAAAAATTAGTAAAAATTAGTAAAAATTAGTAAAAATTAGTAAAAATTAGTAAAAATTAGTAAAAATTAGTAAAAATTAGTAAAAATTAGTAAAAATTAGTAAAAATTAGTAAAAATTAGTAAAAATTAGTAAAAATTAGTAAAAATTAGTAAAAATTAGTAAAAATTAGTAAAAATTAGTAAAAATTAGTAAAAATTAGTAAAAATTAGTAAAAATTAGTAAAAATTAGTAAAAATTAGTAAAAATTAGTAAAAATTAGTAAAAATTAGTAAAAATTAGTAAAAATTAGTAAAAATTAGTAAAAATTAGTAAAAATTAGTAAAAATTAGTAAAAAATTAGTAAAAATTAGTAAAAATGAGTAAAAATGAGTAAAAATGAGTAAAAATTAGTAAAAATGAGTAAAAATGGGTAAAAATGAGTAAAAATGAGTAAAAATGAGTAAAAATGAGTAAAAATGAGTAAAAATGAGTAAAAATGAGTAAAAATGAGTAAAAATGAGTAAAAATGAGTAAAAATGAGTAAAAATGAGTAAAAAATGAGTAAAAATGAGTAAAAATGAGTAAAAATGAGTAAAAATGAGTAAAAATGAGTAAAAATGAGTAAAAATGAGTAAAAATGAGTAAAAATGAGTAAAAATGAGTAAAAATGAGTAAAAATGAGTAAAAATGAGTAAAAATGAGTAAAAATGAGTAAAAATGAGTAAAAATGAGTAAAAATGAGTAAAAATGAGTAAAAATGAGTAAAAATTAGTAAAAATTAGTAAAAATTAGTAAAAATTAGTAAAAATTAGTAAAAATTAGTAAAAATTAGTAAAAATTAGTAAAAATTAGTAAAAATTAGTAAAAATTAGTAAAAATTAATAAAAATTAGTAAAAATTAGTAAAAATTAGTAAAAATTAGTAAAAATGGGTAAAAGTGAGTAAAAATGAGTAAAAATGGGTAAAAATGAGTAAAAATGAGTAAAAATAAGTAAAAATGAGTAAAAATGTGTAAAAATGTGTAAAAATGAGTAAAAATGTGTAAAAATGAGTAAAAATGAGTAAAAATGAGTAAAAAAACAGTAGAAACAGTTAAACATTTTAAAAATAGTAACACAACAGTAAAAAATAACAGTAACAAACACAAAAAAAACTGTAAAAAGAAACAAAAAAAAAATAGTAAAAAGAGAGCAAAAAATCAGTAAAAGAAGAGTAAAAAATAGTATTTTAAACAAAAAACAGTAAAAAAACAATAAAAAACAGTAAAAAATGAATGCTGTTCTTTAAAGACTATAACAACTCTTTTCGAGAAAATGCTAATCCCTGAGGTAATTCAAAAGTTAGATCAATTTGTACAAACAAAATTGCTGCTTCTCGCATAAATTATAAAGGACAACACCAAATTTAATTAGTCTAATCAGATTCGATTAAATATAAAGGTATCAACCTCAGAATCCGAAGTTATTAACGAGGAAGTGCATAAAATGTTGGCCGAAGGGGTAATAAAGTCCTCAAAACGTACCTGGAGTTCATCACTCGTGATTGTAAGGAAAAAGCACGATGAACCAGAACTTCAATATGCAAGACATCGAGGAAGTGGATAAAATGTTGAAAGAAGGGATAATAGACACTTCACTCAGTCCATGGGGCTAAGCAGTGGTAAAAAGGATGGCAAGTTCCGTTTTTGCATCGACTTCTGGAAGGCGCATGGTTACATGAAAGGAGCATTCTGGACAAGGTCTAAACCGCAAAAGCATTTCTAGTTTATAATAAGAAGTGGGCAGGTCCCATTTTTCTATTGCAGAAAACTGTATTTACCGCATGAGGAAGTGTAATGTTCTTCAACTACCATACTGCTCCGGTTACCATTCAATGGTTAATCGACCAATTATTGGCCTCGATATGGCTACATGCGTTTGCTTACCTGGATGATATCTATCCTCGGGGAAACCTTCGAAAATCATCTAGCAGATTTTATAGAAGTTTTCCGATGCCTAAAGGCGACTAAGCTTCAAATTAACTTTGAATAACGTCATTTTTGTTTATCGAGTATAAAAAACCTACGCTATAAAGTTACTAGCAAAGGCATAAGTACCGAAAAATGTTCAATAACTTGGTTATATCATCCTGGTCTCGCAGATTTATAACGTCATTTTCCTAGGTTATTTTTGTGTGTTTTTTAGGGGGGAAAATCTTCAGGTAGTAGCTCCTTTTATCAAGGTACTGAGAAAATTGTACCATTGGTGATCGTTAGATGAACAAGGTATTAGATACTATTCCAGTTCTGGCTAAAAATCGTCACATTTTTCATCTCAAATCTAGTATGAAAATCTAAAATCCTTTCTGGAGGAAATCGAGACCATTTCAAGGTCACTCTTAAAGCAGCCTATCGATCTATTCGTCTGGAATTGTTGTAGATGCAACACTGCAAGGAGTTTTTGCATCTTATTACATCCTCAGAATTTTAAAAATGGTCGATAAAACATTTTTTCTTCTATCCAATTTTTGATAGAAATTTTTAACATGTTTTCCAAAAGGATACCAATTTGAATTTTGTCTTACTTTACTGACTGGAGCTTTCATATTTATTATTAATATTTTGTTATGCATTTGATTATAAGTATTTTGTTTATATATACAGGGTATAGTTTGAAAGGGTAAATTCTTGCTGGTATAACAATGTTATTTTCGAAATCTAATGACATTTTAAACGTAACAGATATGTTAAATACGAAATATTTTTATTGTCATTTATCTACAGTCTATTTCCAAATGGAATAATCTTCATACTGATATAAAAAAATGTGGGTCCTGTTAAAAACACACGTACTCGTTGTAATGTAATCGACTCCTCTGCCATAATTTATGAAAAAAAAAAAAAAAAAAAAAATATGGTGGCGTTGGAATATACGTCAACGCAATTACCGTAATGGCCCTTCTGATCTAGCGTGTCTGAATGACTTAGGGATTATACGTGAGCTGATTCCGCATCGTCCTTCGTCCTCTATTCCATCGTCCGGACGATGTTCCTTGCAAAACGGTTTTTAAACAAAACGAGGAAAATATTTATATAGTGGTTCGAAAAGATGCTTTATCGCGGGCATGTGTAACATTTATTTGTAGAGGGTCGAACAGAAAAATTTAATATGGATCACGTGCCAAAACAAAATAGTTGATAATAACGGTAATAATATATAGGTAAAAAGAGAGGGATTACTGATATGTTTCGTAATGTTTTTTAAATAAAAAATTAAGTAAAAAAAAATCGAATTAGATGAAAGAAATTGTATGTACGTAAAGATATAATTTGTGAAAAGAAAATATATACCTACTATAAAAATACTCAAATGTATAGATAAAAATAACATAACTGTATAGTAATTTATTTAATATATAAGACTAGAAGTAAAGAACAGAAAAGAAGAAAAAAAGAAAACACGAATTGACAGAAAGAGTCACAGAAATGACAATTAGTAGAAAGAGAAAGAGAATGAAATAAAACATTTAAAAAAAATAACACTTGAAATAAAAATTAAAATAAATATAAAACAATAAAATTTTTTGTAAAACCCAGAACAATGACTGTATTGAAAATGATATCGAAAGAAAAGCCATTTTTCAAATAAACAATGCTTTAAAAAAATACACTTTATTTCTGTTGTAAAATCGTGTTTTTCTTTGAATCGATAATAGCCATTTATCATCCAATCAAAGTCTATTATCTCCTTCAAATTAATAGCCTTCCAAATTATGTAAAACAAAAGTATGGAGAAAAGAAAGCGAGAAAAGAAAAATCCGTAACTTCGCAGTTATTAACAAAGCCATAGAAAATCAATTAAGGAAGATAGCACCTGCGGCTCGTCTTAAGGTAGGTAGTGATGATGAACCCTTAAAAAATACATCAACTCTGTTAATGTGAATCATTTCAGTTTACACATTTATAAATCTTAAAAATAAATGGGTATAATTAAATATTTCAAAACGATGTTATTTTATCAGATGCCACTTACTTGGACGTACTACAAAAGGAGTTTACTCTCTTACATTTACAAATTCCTCAATGGATAATAAATCAGTACAATATCATAGCCATGGAAGAAGACAATGTGAAATTGTAAGAAGATCACCATCAGCACAGACGAGGAGCTTAAGCAGAAGTTCAACCAAGGCTATCAGAAGTTCTGATTGCAGCGCAACATTAAAATACAGCATCCTGTATAGTGGAACATTGCTGAAAAATACCTTATCGCTTTTCCATCATCGTACTGTGGCGACATTGTGATCACCACATAAAGTTACCTTTAGTTTCACTTTTATGTCATTTTTATTTGAGACTACATACTTTGATTTTCTTTACTATACGGTGCAAGAGAGATGTCCGACACGCCCTTAGATTATACAAACCTTAGATGGAACATAAGACACTGCGCATAATCCTATTTCAAAATGATTCACACTCACCAATCACAGTTGAGAACATTACATGTCAGACCGTTGTCCATCCAAATTTAATGTGTCAACGAGAATTAATTTGGTATTTTAGTGACTTAAATTTTGGAAATTAACGTTGAAAATGCCAAGATGTGTTGTAAAAAGCTTTATTTATAATAAACCTGCGAAATGTGACGGAGATAAAAGAAACTTATATTTATTTCGGTGAGATATTTAATTTTTAAAGATTCTGTCGACGTCCATATTTGTTGATTTGAAAATAAACAGAATCGGACTTGGTCATTGGTACATGTTATAAGTAGCAAATAAAGGTTATTATTATAAACTGTTTACTATTTCTTGTTTCATAGGGAATCTTTTTTTAGGAAGTGAAAAGAGAAACATACAATCAAATACAAAAATATCAATTTCATTGCCAATTTATTCGTTTCAAACTTCACAACTGGTTTCAATAGTTTTCTCAAAACTATTTATTTAGTAATTCTCTATAATAGTGTTACTCTAAGTGTAAAGCCAAAGTTTCCGCGAAGAAAATAATCACAATAAAAAAAAACAGTACTATCGCCACAAAATGGAGGGACCTGGCTTGAGGACGTAGATGCATCAAATGTGGGAATAAGGGCCATGATATGTCATGTTTTTGAAAAAAAAAAAAAAAAAATATTGAGAAATCTATAGCTTCTGCTTCGCGTACCTTATCAAAGTCCGAACAAAAATATTCCCAAATTGAAAGAGAGATCCTTGCAATAATTTTTGGCTTAAATAAATTTAATGAATATTTATATGAACTGATTACGAAAAGTTGATTATGTCACCAGTTACGAAATGAAAATAAATAAAACTTCCTCTTTTTTTGGTTTCTAAGTTGAAAAATCGTAAAATCGAGAAATTGAGATACCGAGAAATCGAAAAATCGAGAAATCGAGTAATCGAGTAATCGAGTAATCGAAAAATCTAAAAATAAAAAATTGAAAAATCCAAAAATCCAAAAAACGAAAAATCTAAAAAATCAAATATCGAAAAAGAGGCAATGAATAGTGACATTTCACATTTGAAAATATGACATTACGTTTAAAAACAAAAAAAGAGAAGCTGTAAATTGCGTTTAATTTTTAAAATAACACCGTTATTGAAAACTGCCCAGAAATGTTGGGGGTAAAATTTTGACGTACTTCTTTAAGGATAATGGGTAAAAATGTTTTTTTTTTCCAATTTCTCGCGGGTAATGTCAAAAATTAGATAATAATAATAATAATATACTTTATTGTCAGAGAGAATACATGATTCCATGGACAAAGTTTAATACTAATGGTATAATAAAACAAATAGATATCAACGTTCACGTTATTAAAAAATATTAAAATTGATTACAATAATTAAAAAAAAAAAAAAAATATATATATATATATATATATATATATATATATATAAACAAATCCACAGAAAAAAATGCCTAATTTTAAAATTCGTCATTATAAAACTCCAACAGATTGTAATATGGTTTTCCTATTAATATATTTTTTATAGTATTCCTAAATAATGATGGAGATCTAATTGATTTTAAGGCATCCGGTAGATGATTAAATATTTTAGGACTTTCATAGATTATTGAATTCTTAATTAGAGATGAATGTGGAATCGGAAGTAATAAGTTATTATTTTGTCTAGTGTTGTAATGTCTCGACTGGGTAGGTAGATTTAAAATTTGTTTGTGTATCATACAAACAGTCTCTAGAATAAATAAACTAGTTAAAGTCAATATTTTATACTTGATAAATAAAGGTTTGCAATGATCTCGGTAATCAGATTTGGCTAGGAATCTTATAGCTCTTTTTTGTAAAATAAATACCGAGTTAAGGAGATATTGTGAGCAGTTTCCCCAGAATACAATACCATACCTTAAATGAGTGTCTATTAGTGAAAAGTATTTTTGTTCAGTTTACAGTTTTGAGCAGAATGACACTGACAATTTTAAATGTGCTGATAATGATTTTATTATTGTTAATAATTTTACTATAAAGATCGGCAACACTGCACATGTCCCTTATTTTTATTATTACTATTGAAAAAAAAAAAAACGTCGTAGGGCAATCAAATACAACAATTTTCTAAAATATTTGATTGGAAGTACCTACACAAGAATGATGGTGAATCATTTTTCAACACAATTTTATAAATAATCACGTCAAAATTAGAAAAAATCTTGTATATAAACACGTTACGAAATGCCGTTTTGTGTAAGTCGTTCATGTTGCGGGAACTCGCTCCGCTCGTTTTGCAAATATTTACTCGTTACACAAAATAAGGCATTTCGTAACTGGTTACATAAATAACTATTAATTGACTTTCTAATATTTTAATTCATTGGACGGTTTTTTCCGTAAATAATTAAATCATAAATAATTACCAGGATATAAGTACCAAAACATTTTTTTCTCTTAGAACAGTAGGCCTATATCAAATAAACTTAAAATATTATAACGAACGAAAAGGTAACCCATTTCTAATAAAATTTAGTTATTTATTTTATTTTGGTGTGATCGTAGAAAAAATCTTGTGTGTAATTCGAGCAAAAAGTACTTATAAACTTTTACTTAGGGTCGATTTCACCGTTTTATTAAACGAAGTTTAAAATACTAAACGAAGATTAAAATGACATTTTTATATTAACAAAAACGAAGTTTAAATTACTAAATGGAGTTTAAAATGACATTTTTATATTAACAATGTCATTTTAATCTTCGTTTAATAATTTAAACTTCGTTTGACACAACGGTGGAATCGGCCCTTAGCTAGTTATATATTGATAAAGTGTTATTGCCCTCATCATACATGAATCGTGCTAACAAATAAAGTCAAACAAACGTCTCATAATTTTTCATCTTTTAATTACCCACCAAAATTAGGTACTACAATACAAATATTTAAGTCCGGCCCAGAACACCTCCCTACTCCTTCCACCCAGTTTTTCGGTTTTGGCAAAATTCGCGCAGCGAGAAATGCTTCCTATGTTACCTCTACCCTTTCTAACCTCTTTGGACACGCCCAACATAGGGCGCGGCCATTTTGATTCCTATGCCACGGTTTATAGCTAAAGAATCAGATCGCTCACTCTGCGTCGGCACTTTTGATCTCAATGTTCCAGTTTATACACTGCGCAACTCGAATAATACAATATATGACAACCGCCTATAATAAAACAGCAGTCTTCTGCGTATCCTGAATTTGTATCCCTGGAGTGGATGTTATTTTGGAACTTTCAACTGGTCCGAGTGAGCTAACTGATTCTTTAGCAATAAACTGTGACTCCAAAAATAATATTCACTGACACAGCAAGCAAAATATCAGGTCCGTGTTAATGTTCCGCTTCTGCTTCCGGAATTGTCGGTTTAGTCGTTTTAACCTGTCAGAATAAAACAAGAAAACCGATAATTCCGAAGCAGAAACGGATGATTAAAATGTACCTATTTAAAATATTGCGCCAAGATGTAGGCAACACGTAATAAGGGATCAAAATGGCGGAGTTTTCTATCTCCTTTTAAAAGGCACTCAGAAAGCTGCGCAGTGCGACCATTCTCTGTATAGTAAAAGAAAATCAAAGTATGTGTTTGAGACTGTTAGGTCGACATTTTTGAGGTTAGTCAATTGGCAATGGCAGGAACTGACGTCATGTTTTAATACATTTATGGTCAATAACCTTTGTGCATCCTATTTTTCCGCTAAACGCTAAACCTTGATTACGGTTGGGAAGGGGATAAAAAAAACAAAAAACAAAATAGAAGAATCAGCAACTACGAGACAACGACGAACGCCAGACAGACAACCTTTATTTTTATATTATTATATTTTCGATGACTGAATAAATTTTAATTATTTAAACATTTTTATTTAGTAGCAATAAGACCAGCGCTACACATACCTAGTCGAAAATGACTTTAGTGAGCTTACAAACATTTTGACAAAACAAAGGAACCGTTTAAAAATCAACGATCGCGGAGATTTAAGACTGCAACTCACTATTATTGAACCAGATTTAGCTAGATTTGTAGTTCAACCATCCCACTAAATTTTGTATTTTTTTATTTTTTCTTTATGATTTTAATGTTTTTTTTTTAATCGATTTTAAGAGCTTTCATAAGTAGCATCACAACACCCCTTAACCCCAAGAAAATGGCTTTTTAAACTTATGACCTCTTCCAAATTTCGATGAGCCACCACTGCTTGGCGCAAAAATACTAAGGGGGCAACTTTCAGCCAAAAACTCGTTTTTCTTTTGAATAGAAGCCTCTAATAATCCAAAAACAAAAGAGGAATTTCTCGTTATAAGTGAACAGGGGTTGCTAACAATGTAGCCATTGAAAGACTACCCCTTTCGCTTTATCAAACTCATTCAGTCGGGGTTGGTTGCTTTTTTTTTTCATATTTTTTGCGCTCTTTTTCGATGAGTTTCTTTTCGTTTCTTCTTTTATTGGAAAGTAATAATTCGATTCGAATGGGATACGTAAGTACGTATACGAAAAATACCTACAAAGGATTATTGGATGTCATTAGTGAACCGACAAGTATAGTTGGAAAATATAAATGAGTTACAAAAAATATACTACGAAGCTGATATTTGAAGTCCTTAATTGCAATGTATTACAAGAGGAAAACCTACAAATAAAAGTAACCAGTAAATTAAAAAGAGTAGACAAGAACTTTTGATATACGAACTAAAATAGTAATTTACGATACGAGACAAACAGATTCTAGGACGAGCCGTAAGCGAGACCTGCTTAACACTAATTTTCGGTTTTAAGACCGACACTTTGATGTTAACTTAATTATTTATTTGATTTTACTGCTTCCAAATTTCTTCTGAAATTTCATTTTCTATGTTCGATAATTTAAATGGGCTATGTTCACATGTAAGATATGCTGATTTATAAATTATATTGTAATAGTTAGTCACTATACAAGTTATTCTAAATAATCAGTTTGTTAAAGAAGCCAAGTTTTTAAATTAAAACCATTTATAATTTGTAGCGTCAAAGTAGGGTGGCGTTTTAAAAAACATTGCATCCAATCCTTTCCAGCCATTTCAGATGCAACATTAAATTTTTGTTGGCACTGATTTTGTATAGCTAATTGATAAGCCAAACGTCTAAAGTCAATCAAGCCAAAAAGTCTTGATTCCATTAATTTTAAATAGTCGACAAGTTCTCTCTCCTGTTCTTGTGAAAAAACGCAGTGAAATTTTCCGGAAGATTTGTCAACAACAAAATTTTGCTGATCCTTTCTTTTTTTCGTGACATACCTTTCTAAAGTTGTTTGGGGCACACCATGTTGTTCTGCGGCCCTCCTGTACCCCATTTGTCCAGTAACAACGGCATCAACGGCTGCGTTCATAGATCGGTACTCCATTCCTGGCGCTTTGTCTTCCGAACATAATTTCTAACCATCTGAAAAAATACTAAATTGTACTCCATTCTGTTCCATGTGCAACGTTTACTTTTAAAGCAAAATTTAAAAAAAAAAAAAAAAGACCTAGCATAAAAACTAAACTTAAATTAACACTAAATGAAACTCAAAAATACTATTATAATGAGAATATTATCCAAAAACAGTTAAAAAATTACAAATACAAAATCCCGCCCAAAACAAACACATGTAAATAAACAAACATCCTTCTTATAGGTGGCAAATGACAGGCGCGCGAAAATTAATTTGAATAATAACTTAATTCTGTGTAATTTATTACCAATTATAATATTGTATTATTGCATTAAAATGAGGATATAATTAGAATTTCTTTGCCCCAAAATAGTGTTATGGACATGGTAGAATAATTGGCAAGCTTTAACAATTATTGCTAACAAGTTTAGGACTGAATCTTTCTGTCCATAAATGCCATTTAATTATTTTGTTAATTTTTAATTATAGCACCTATTACTTCTCAGTATGTTTATTTAAGAAAGAAAAATCGCTATTTTGTTTTAAACTTCTTAATTCCACATGTATTTCTTTTATTATCTAATTACTAGTTGTTGTACCTGTTTATTTCTGAGCAACTTCAATCTATCTTCATCAGAATTTAGATAAATAAAATACAATAATATAATAACGATCAGAATTATTCATAGCGGAACAATCAAACATTAATTTTCTCATTGTTTGATTTTCCACTTAAATAATCTCGATGAATACATTCACATGTCAAAACTTCTCCAAGTGTTGCGTGTTTCTTGATTATTTCCTACTCCAAGTACATACATATATCAATGTAAACACAAATTACTAATTTAGTTAGGAACAAAGTTACTTCTAATGTGGCGTTTCCACATCTCCAAAATTCAAGGAGTCTCGGTCTGTTTTTGTCTCATGCCCAAGAAAAACAGAATTTATGGTTGTGTGCCAAACGGAACTGTGTTTGTGTCTTTTAGGAAAGCAACGAGTGGCGTTAGATGATGTTGTTATTCATTTATATTAATAGTTGAGCCAAATTCGGGCCAAACGACGAGTATTTTTGATATAATAAAATACAATCAGATCAGAAGACCACATTGAATTTATATAATAGGTACTAGATTACTATAAATATCTATTAGATAACTATTTATTGCTCAGCTAAGTAAATGAAAAATAAAGAAGTGACGGCTTTGTTTAAAGTATGAAGATTAGATAAAAGGCAATGGTTAACCTGAAGAAATAATAAAAGAATCTAAAAATAAATATTGAAAGTTTTGATATAACTAATATATACCGCATGGTAAAACAAAAACAGTAATAAACTAGTTTAAGTTAAATTTCATTTAAATTTAAAGCGTTCCGAAATTTTAAAGAATACCAGAATATTAAAAAAACCTTGGAGAAGATTTAATTCAATAAGATTTAGAAGAAAAAAAATTCCTGAAAAAAGTAAAAAGTCAAAATAAACGTGCTGTGATCAAAGGAAGAAAGCTCATCATAGAAAACAAAACATATACAGCAAGAGATATATTGAAGGAGAGAGAAGGTGAATCAGATAAATATTTCACACCACCACTACCATCCAGAAATTTCAGAATAAATAACTTATTATTTATTATTATAATTTAAATCCACCGCTATTCGCCTTTCTTTTATCCTCTCCAACATCTTTATTTATTTACCAGTAATTGGTTCTTTAATTTTCTATAAATCATTCTATTCCTTTCTTATACGACACTGAATAACCCATTATCCTTCTTAAACTATCCCAACAACAAACGAACAAACAGAAAAGCCTAATCCTGACGCCTTTCTCTAGAACCTTCGTCTCGAAAATTTAAGCCCGTAATTAAATTTCCGAACAACCTCTCTAATCGTAGACACGATCCTCTAATGCCAGTAGTCAAGCTGTTTGACATTCACAAAGGTGGCTGAGGAAATCGCGAAGGTATACGTGTTGCCCAGTTGAACGGTTTAAGAATGTTGGGGGAAAAACAATAATTGGGAAAAAACAACTGAAAATCTGTATATAGGGTGCTAGAAAGAAGGGAGAGAAAATCGGTTACGATTTAAAAATAAAGGTATAACAATTTTTGGAAATTTATAAAATGCATTCTTTAATTTTTTTACGAAATTAAGGTGTCCATACTCGGCATACGTTGGCAAAGACCACGGTTTAGGTATAAAGACAACTCTACTTTGTTTCCAGGTATTTAATACATGTTTATGATGTGATTTGTATGGATTAAAGGTGCGTATTGCCCATGTTAGTTTCTCTGTTGTAACTACCTGTTTAGCAGTTTCCCACTCTTGGCTAAAGACTCTTTTTTGAGAGTTCCAGTTCGTGTGGGTTTAGTTTGCTGCATTCAAGTTTGTTGTGCAATCAGGGAAATGAATTTTAAGAAGTAGTTCTAATGTTTCCATTCCAGTTTTAGTGTATTCCCCTGTTTGGGTTTTTAAAGGCTCCACAGTGTTTATTGGATATTTTGCTAGAATGCGGTGTGTTTGGCGAGTTTGGTGTTCTCCAGCTCACCTACCTACAAGTTTTCTTGTTCTTTAACGAGCAGTTGTCATATGATGTTATGATTGCGTCCCATAGTTGTTCTGCAACTTCATCTATTTCATTTTTAGTATTAAGAGGTAATTTAACGGTTTTTAACACTGCCCTCAGCTCCACTCCGAATCCAAACCAATCGATTTTATGTGGGTCTCGGTATACATCTCCTGGTTTATCGACGTTGTCGATTTCCTTGAAAATATGCCGATGATCTGAGAGCGAAGGCTCTCTAGACACGACCACTTGCCAATGTGATTTGAAACGAGGAAAAAACCAAGGGTAATATCAGTAACCTCGCTCCGTCTACTGGTTACAAAAGTAGGTTCGTTTCCACGATTCAATATTTCCAGGTTAGTAATTAGAATGAATTCAAGTAAAGATTCACCTCTTTTGTTGTTGTCCTTGCTGCCCCATGTTATATGGTGTGAATTTGTATCAGCAGCAATGAGTACCTGCAGGTTTTCGGCCCGACAGATATCTACTAAATCCCCCAGCTCATCTGTTGGTGGAGGGCTGGACGAGTCATAGGGAAGGTATGCAGAGGTTAAAATGAGTGGCCTCTTGTTGCCTGCTAAGTTTATTTCCATCCTGATTGCTACTAGGTCTCTAAAACAAATCTTTAAGTTGAGGATATCTGGACCATTTCGTATATATTATAATGAAACACGGAATCCCAAGAATATCAAGTTAATGATAAAAAGTCTTCAAAGAAATAAATTTAAAAAAGTTTCATCTAAGTATTTAGACTACACCCTGTATAGTGATAAATTTGACAAGATCAAAAGTAACTAAATGTAGTGAGACAATGTTGCCACACGAAAATTATAATTTTTAAAATGTAAATTTGTAAAAAAATTACAACACGGATTTCAAAATAACCTATTAATTAATGAACGATAAATTATCATCGAAATTATGAAATAAGCAGTTTAAATAAACTCACCTTTAATAATCCAATAATCTAATTTTAAAGATGTAACTAAACTGTCAGAATTTTGATTGGCTAATTACTTTTTCATCCAACTTGATTCAAAAATCCAAATCAGAATTTTTGTTGATGAAACAAAAGGGAGTGCTAAAAAAGTAACGAAAAAGGAAGGACACAAAAATTTTTTCCTTCGAATTTCCTCTCCAAACTCCTTTTTCCTAAAAATAAAGAGACAGAAATATTAAATCTTCAATGTTTATGAATAAATGATTAACTAGTGTATAAATGTCAAAGGTAATATCAAATTTAACTTACCCACGTAATATTATGTAAAACTGCCCGAAGAAGAGTTCCCAGGAAGTATGCATTGGCATACAAGACGCAAGGCCTCCATTTCCCCCAGGTACTTGTAACATCCTTCTGTTATGGACGCTGAAAAGAAATAAGTTTAACACTAGGACATCTTATATTTCACAGTGCTATACAGGTATTTCAATTAAAAACTATCATTAGTGATCAATTAAAAGAAAGTACTTACCAAATTGAGTACTTGAGTAATCGTAAAGACGATAAATCTTTCTATTTTTGTATAAAATAACATCATAATGTTTTTTGGACTATCTGATTTGATTAGGTTAGAATTTTCATATAAGCCATCTTTTGTCCGATTTGAAAAATTACCATATAGCCGGTCAAAAGAGATCTACTTACGTATTTAAAAGCGCCGTACGGTGGGTAGAATATTAAGTTCGATAGGTAACTGTATTTTTATAGTATAATGCGCCATTTTCGATCCAAGAATCGATCGTTAAATGACGAATTATTTTATTATTTTTGTTTCTATGTTAATTTTTACATTTATGTAATAATATTCTGTTTCTTTTTCCCACATTAGTTACAAAGAATTTTTGAACTCGCACTAAACCCTGATATCAATTATTTTAAATAAAACTACAAGTTATACACAGAGTCTCAAACTTTTACTTATTTTTATTTCTATACAAGAGCTGACAATATACGAGGTTCAGAGGTAAGTGTCTTAAATACATGGATGAAAATTTTTAAACCCATTAGTTAAAAGAATTGAGTCATTTCGTTTCATTAATTGCATTAGATAACATTACAGCCGGAGCATTAAGTATTTGTATGGGGGATGATGATTCGTGATTTAAATTATTTAAAGCTCATTACAATTATAACGTCACAACGTAGTGCTATATATTTCACAAAAAAAACATCCCCCATAACAATATATATACAAGCCCTGGTGTTTCCACATTGGGTATTGTATATTAACTTACCTTTGGTTTGTCTGAGCCCTATCACATGCCCTTTGTAGATCCAGGGTTCTTGTATTGGGCCTATGTCTATGTCCTCCCTGATAATGGTAAGTGCAAGGATTGCGGAGGCGGCCTTGCAGTGTCTCAGATTAACTTGCACTATTCTGAGCATCTGAAGGTTCTTCCTTCCTCTCCCTTTGCACTCTAAAGATTGCCTGAGTTAGGCCCAGATTACCTGCAGGTTTTCTAAAACCTTCAGACATTCGTCATCAATCAACAGTACAATGGTTTGACCGTTGTCTTCCACTTGCCTGTGAATGACTTGCCATTGTTCCGTTTGGAGCCCTTGGTTTTGGGTTTTGAGGAACGCAAGTACCTTTGATGTTTCCATGTTCTGCATGGGTTTGGGTATCCAGGCTACAACTTTGTTGGTTAGGACGATCTCGCTAGAGGGTCCCACCATAAGTTCTGCTCCTTGCCGTGGTTGGACCTGGGGGATTATTTCGAAGAGTTAGGTTTTAGCGGTCTCATTGGCACAAATCAAAAATAGAGCTCTGTTATGGAAATATCCCTTCTTGAACTGTGGTCCTGATCACTTCCCACTCTTTTAAATTTCTCCCATCAGTTTTTCCTGAGTCTGATTCGCTTGCTCCTCAGTCAGTTTTTCCTTGGAAAATTCTTTAGGCACTACCGCCATTTTCATGGGTGTTAGTGCCTCTTTATAGGACAAGCCACCTTCTATCGCTTGCGCTGCAAATATGGTTGCCCTTGCTCTATCAGACCCAATTTTAGGCTTCTTCGGGTGACCTCCGTTGAAGACGCACTGTCACTTTGGAGGCGACTCCGTTTGAGTTGGGGAGTTTGATTTGGAGTTCGGTTGGCTCCTTTCTTCTCCATCCTTCTCTCAGCTCTAGGCCAGATTGGTTTTCCTTCAGCCTTAGCCTTTTGAATTGCTAATTTCCTCTTTTTTGCTCATGTGGCTCCAGGTGAGTCCTGTTGAGTTTTAAAGCTACTCGTTTCAGGCTAGTTTCTTCCTTAGGGTTGTGGAACTGCCACTTGCCTTCGAAGGCTGTTCCGCCTTCGGATGTTGTCCAGAGGTTGATGGAGACGAAGTTAATTCTTATGGAATCGCTTCGGTTTCCATTACCTCAGTTGCTTGTTGTGGAAGAGTTCCCTGTCCGAGGTTGTTTTTGGGTTTCTTTCTACCATATTGGTCCCACGAGTAGCTAGGGAAATAGATGTCCACCCGATCAGAGCCCCGCATGACCGGGTAAGGCTAGATACAAGGGGGTTTCGCCAAGTGCCTCCAGAGGAAAGTTCGCAACCGCTTTCCCAGTGGCCATTCAGCCTTCAGCACGTTGCCTTACATCTTAGCTTGGGTTATTGATAGAGTGCCATTTAGTTAGTTAACAGTGCTGTTCATAGAGCAGCAATATTAACATATCCAGCGGTGCCAGGAGGAGGCAGACACTCGATGATTGTATTTCTCCACTGGCATGCAGAAAGAGTTACCTACAAGCAGACAAGCAAACAAGCAAACAAACAAGCAATCTAAGCTACAAAGTAATGGCTAAACTACAACCAACCCCGCCAGATAGCACCTCAGTATAGGTATTCAATTAGTATTGACACTACCTGGGCCTCAATTCTCGACTTCACCGGAAAATTTTCCCATGGATAAATATTCCCATGCTTATATTCCAGTGGTATTATAAAATGGTATTCTCGACTAGGTTAGGAACCTTTTTCCTATGGGAATTTCGATTATTCGTATGTCTAACGTATGTCGGGTATTAAGTATGTAAATATTGGAAACTGACCAATCATAATCAATACTATATTTCAATACTTTCAAGTAGTAATGTTGGGATCATTGATTATATCGTCAACTTTTGACTCTTGTTTTGCCACTTGCCATCTTGTCAGAGAAAACAATCAACCCTTCTTATTTAGAAAATAACGTGAAAATATATCATGTGCTAAACCTAGTACAAGGGGCACAATAAAGCCCAAACGAAGAGTAGCTGCTACAAGGTTAACTAAAACCTTGAATACTAGCCGAAATATTGAACGCATGTTACAAAATAAAAACTTTAATAAAGAAAATTATTATGACAAAAAATTCAAGTTATTAGAGAGAAATGTTTTGTCAAAAGAACGAATAACCTGTGCCTTGGAAAAAATTGCAGAAACAGAGGAATTTTAAGGATATTTAAGAGTGTTCAATATTTTAGCTTCATGTTTTTTACCATCTCATTATGTTATTAACAGTTGCTATTTATTTTGCGTAATAAAACAAAATTTATTCTGAAATAGCCTATTCCTAATAATGAAACAAAATTTATTCTGGGATTGCTTATACTAGAAAACTTGCGTTGATCATATTTGAGAAATTGTCTATCATTTAAGGATTCAAAGGGATCCCCTGCCTCATTTTTCCACTTAGACCAAAAATCTCTTGGGACATTAATTGCTCTTCTTCTGCCTCTTTTATATTGTTTAATTGAGAAAGTAAAATAGCTTCAGCCATTTTAGGAAAGTTATATTAGTAATAATAATATATAAATATTATTATTTGAAGTAACTAGCAAATGTCACCGGTGACAGATTCCCATTGGAAATTTGATTTCCCATGCCAAATACCAGGTGTATTTGCTCCCATACTTTTCGTGAGAAAATATTCCTAGTGGATGTGTCGAGAATACAAAATATAAATTCCCATAGGAAAATTATCTTTTTCCCATGGGAAAAAAAGTCGAGAATTGAGGCCCAGGGCGGGAAAATGATGCGCATCTTTTACTGCGCTGACATTTCCAGGATATAATCTATCACTTGTTATAAATGTGATCAGAAATTCGCTACCATGCGCAGATAACCTATATTTTGTAGTCTTGTACACAAACTATAAAATTTTGTTAACATTTTATCGAAGTAGTTTTTGTAATACATTCCCAGCTTAAAAACAGAAAATTAGTAATTTTGATAATGAATTTAGGTCAAAAATACCACAAATACTTTTTAATGTGTGTTTTATCCTTATTACTACGTGTTATTGCTCGTTTTATTTGAAGACATTGGAATAGAGTACTAGAAGTAATCAGGCTAGAAGTGTTATAAAAAGAAAAGCATTTCAGCAGTTCATTTGAAGTATATTTAAAATTTCTTCTTTTCGATTATGTTTTCAGACACATTCGAATAAAAATGTGATTTATATATAACTCGTGTTCAGATAACTACGTATTTCGCACATTCGTTCAAATTATATCGCCCACGCCCGGCTTTATCTACGACTATGTACTCGCTCGTCCTGTGTAAACATGCTCGGATAAAGTGGAGAAAAAAGTGGAGAATAACGAGCCTCATCAGTTATGTTCTGTTTACGGTATCTATTAAAATGTTCTCGAGATAAAATTGAGAAGGTTACCGTAGCGATACTTGTTGCCAGAATTTCATTTTACGACAGAGTGTTTGTTTATCTTTGTCGTTTAAGTACCTACCCTGCAAGCCCGAGAAAAGTGGAATAGAACGGCCAGGGGTGGACTAGAGGAACTAGGAGTACACTGGAGCTTTCAAATCTACATGTCTTTTAATAATGAATAAAATTCTAAAAGCAATATATCAAACTTTTTTGGAGTTAAGCAGTGTATGGTAGAAGTATTAATAAATATTCTCTTAAATAAGTTACAGAGCTGGATTCAAATATTTTTATGACATTCATTCAAATAGACCATAACTAACTAGACATAAACATACTAGAGGTTACAAGCTAATTTGATTGTCTCAACAAATTTGTATTCTTATATTAAATACAGGTACAAAAAGGTATATAAATATGTAAGATAGATCTATATAATGCCCTGCTTTTCAAAATTTCGATTCGAAAGTTCCCATAAGATAAATTTGAAAAAAAAATTTTTTGCCATTTTTTTTCTATAAAAAATAATAATTTTTATTTTTCTAAAACGTCCTATCTGACATGGGAAAACTTTTGAGATATTAATGATTATATTTTTATATTGTCCACTATGTAAATATTAGGACGAAACTGAATGTAAGAAAAAAGTGCTTTATATCTTTATATTGTAGTTATAGTCCAATTAAATAACTAAAAAAAGCTCCTTCGAGCTTACATTAATTTGTAATTAGATGAAACAAAGTGGACCTTGTGTATTTTGATGTGATCTTTCCGAAAAAAAGAAAAAAATGATGTAGCAGTTTTTCAATTTTTTTTAAATTAGGAAAAACCGGGTTTTCCGGAATTTTCCATGGTAAAAATGCTAATTATCTGGGCAAGTATCATTCTGATAGTAAAAATAAATGCACCAATCGAAAGAGGAGGCAAAAATAGAATTTCATTGCACAGGTAGTTTTAATGGCGAATTTCTCGCCGCCAGAAGTGCTTTTACTAAAAAGTTGTTTTTTCGTTTCTTTGATCAGAATCATGAACATGAAATTTGCGATGAATTTGTGACGAAATTATAAATGTTAGACATATGTGCTCATGAGAGAAGTTGCGTATTTTTTTGTGGCTCTCAAATAAAATAAGTCCCGCGGCGAAATCTGCCATAATTTTTCGCGAATTCGCAGGAAAACGGAAAGCGTAAATTTTTTTAAATTTTTTCCCATATGATTTTCTCCGGGTTTTCCGAAAACATCTAACAAAAAATATATTTGAAGAAACTTACTGCGCTATCGGAAAGGACACAAAAAATATACAAAAAGGTATACTTTAAAAATATTAAGAAATTAATCCTAAGCTTGAGTGTAAGTTCCAACTTGGTGATAAGCTTGTTTTTTGTTCTCTAACATCTGGTTTTCTTCTCGGTTGATGCTCCATCCTCCTTTTTTTGGCATTGTCAATCGCGGCCCTTTTATGCCTATCCCAGGTTTTATAAATAAATTCTTTTTCGTAAAACCTGGTTCTAAAGAACTGAAAAAATCATCCCCTCTCTCTTTGTTGACCATCTGCAGATCTTTTAATCCTGTCGGTCTAATTGGGATAAGTTCACCCTCTGCAAGTTTCTGATGACATAATAAACACAGTCCAGCCATTGCAACCTGGAAACAAAAAAATTATAGCACTGTGATAGAATTTTCTTAATTTAAGAACATACTTACTTAATAAAGTGCTGAAGAAGCCCGAAAAACCACGTGTACACAGAGCTTGCTGAACACGGTTATTAAAAATCTATGCCGATATACACTATCAAGCGATTCAATTTGTAATAATATGACCGGTTCAAGTTTAAACTTGTCGGATAGCGAACGCCGAGACCATGACTATCCTTGATACGACGTCCGGCTAATTTTGCGGTAATTAAATTTTTTGCACAAAACTCAAGAAACGTCTTATAACAAGTCAGTAAAATACAATTTAATACATTTTAGGCCTAATAAATTTAGGTATGTAAGAAATTTAAAACTGGAAATCACAAAAAAAATCAAATTATAGAAATGCACGAGTTTTGGATCCCGCGGAGCGAGTGTAATGGGACTTTTCTCGGGAGAATTCTACAACTTAGAAGAAACATACACACTTTAAACTTTTATACACATTCAGAAGACATGAGATTTGGGTTTGCTTAATTTTCAGACAAAAAAAAACTGAAAATCGTCAATTTTAGGCAACTTTTCTCAAAAACCGTGTTTTTTGGTCGTCACTCAATGAACAGTGGTCAAAAAAATAGATAAAATATTTCTGCAGAATTTTCCGTAATGTAATCGTATTCTAGACATAATAGAGTATTCAAAAAAAAATTTTTTTTGAGTCATGGGTACATTTTTGGCATTTTTGTGCCACTTCAAACTTTCGAAAAAAAATTAGTTTTTTTTAGGGAAAAAAATTTGTTAAATTGTTTGATATCTTGGCCAATTATAACCCGATTTCGGTAAAATTCACACACGTATAAGATTTCATATTTAAAAGTAAGCTCTGTAAGTGGCATTAAATAATTTTAAATAGTTTGGCCGTTATAGGCAAACAATGAAATTAGGCTTCTGGTACACTTTGCCCTTCCGCCATATGCCCAATTTTGGGATTTCTCTTATCATCTTCTGGGAATCAGTAGTCACATCCCTTAAGTTTAAAACGAATTTTTGTTTTTGTTTGAACATTTAACAAATTCAATTTTTTGACCTTCGCCGCCTCAAAATATTAAACAAATTTCAATCGTCCATACCGCGAGAACGGTGCATCCGATCAAAATTTCTCAGGAGACATAAAAATTAGCATTTTTTCTAAGCTTTCAAATGTCGTAAACTGCGTTTTAAAAATAATGATTTATTTGCGACATGCGCATGCGCAAAATTGAAAAATTGACAAAATCCAAAATTTCGGCACTTTCGAAAAACTCCAACATTTTGTTTTGCCTTTTTTCAAAAAGATCACCTCAAAATACATAGAATCCATTTTGTTTCATCTAATTACAATTTAATGTAAGCTCAAAACCGGTAATTTAATTCGATTATTAAGACATTTTGCGTAGAAAAACATTGTAGATGTATGTGTGCATCACAAATATGCATTTAACTCACAAATTTTGTCAGATAGACGTTTTCGCTAAGCAGGGCAGTATTATAGTAACGTTATTATAATGTAGAATTAAAACAGTGTGGTATTAGAATTTTTAAAGATACAGAAATACTAAAACTAACTAGAAAATTGTTTGAGATCTTAGAAAGATCCGAGGAGACAGAACAAGTGAAAACTATGATATGATCATTAGTTCTCAAAAACTCCTCTCATGAAAAATGGTTTGCTACGCAACTGTGTAAGAAACAATTACAAATACAAATAGTTTTGAGATTTGAAATTATTATTTTGTTGGATATAAATTATTATTGATATTACGGGTATATTAATAAACAGAAATCCCATGATCATTCCTTGTGAAGCGGCCGATTTCACGACCGAAAGATCACACGATTCACCGAATTGCTATATACCTCTCATTTAAACTATCGACGCAACGAACCAATTAGAATTTGATTGATATAATTAAATTCTATTTGTAATTAACGACCAGTCAATCGCTAGGTTGCGGGCGATTCGAAATGGAGAATTGAAATAATGTGAATAATGTAATGAGTGCCAACCAAAAATGGAAATTAATTAACTAGAAATTTCCCAGGCGGAAAATTTGTTGATGTTTGTTTTCGTCGCCGCGATAAGTTTTACTTTTGTACGAACATGTTGAGAACATTTTAAAACTGGTAATGAATTAAAGAAGTAGAATGTTTGTTATGTTGGAATAGATAAAGGATCAATAATTAGTAGTAACTGGTTATATACGAGAAAAATTTAAATATTGGGAGAAAATCTACAGTTAACTAAGTATAAAAAGTAACACTGGATAATAACTGAAATCTTCATAGTGTAAATAACTGTAACTAGCATTAAATGAAAACTATAGATAAATATACGTCATAAAAATTAATGACGTCACAACTCAACAAGTGTACTTTAGGACGAACATCTCTATGGTACAGAAGCGAAACTGAATGAGTTTTCGTATGTTTCAAAACATGGGAACTTAATACACTGGGAAACGTATGAAAATTAATCAATTTTTGTCGTTTGGTTCCTAAGAATTACACATATTAAAGTAACAATGACAGACCGAAAATTTTTACTAGATTCATTATGTAAAATGGATTATTTTAATAACGAAATTAGTACTGTAGGTACAATGTTTACAGCCAGTATACAATAGCTTAAGCAGATGACCTGGTCATTCTGCAAATAGAGAATTTTGAGAACAATTGAGATAACAGCATGTCTCAACATAACAGAAACCATGAAAACAACGCCAACCAGATCCATGGAATCGTTCTTAGTCTTATTCTTCTTGATATTTATATCAAGGAGGTTGAGCTGAAGACAATGACACGCCTCTGCAAGGTTGGAATAAAACCTGATGAACGGTCTGGTGAGGCGAAATGTCGCTTTGGACAAAAGGCGCTCGATATATCTTTCATAATCCATATAAAGTTATAACAGAACAAATAGAATAGCAGGTGCGATTCATATCTACACCAACGGTTCTAAAACAAAACAAGGGGTCAGTATGTGGAATATATTCCAATTCCTTAAACCTCAACGTAAAATGGGCTGTGAGCATAGTGCCAATGTAGTTTAAACCGAGCTCGCAGAGATTCTCATAGCAGCAAAAGAAATCACCAGAAACAATATCACTATACAGATAGAAGATAAGCACTACTTACCCTAAACAGACTACGAATTTACTCAAGGTTTAGAATGTCACAAAGCTTTGGCAAGAGTATCCATTAACAATATGGTCACCTTAAGATGGATCAAAAGTTACTCCAAATCGAAAGGTTATCTTCTTGCTGATTCACTAGCCAAGAAGGCAGCCAACCAAATACTTTTTGGACCTGGCCCTTCTATTGGACTGACAACATCGGTAGTGACAGACTTAATTAAAGAGCATTTCCTTGTGAAATTTAAGGAAAAATGGGATGAAACAAGAAACTGCAGAGTTGCCAGTGAGCTTTTAAGTTATCCCGACAACTCTACATCAAATACTTGACTATGACTAGACAGAATCTGATAGCAGCGACTTGGTTCCTCGGAGTGAGTTTGTCATATATTTTAATTATTGTTTATTTACTGTTTTAATTGGAATGATTTAAAGAACAAAAAAACATTTTAAATAAAAGACTAATACGTAGGCGTAAATTATCATTATAGGTAATACTGATTTAGAAATTTTAAAAATAAAACATTCACAGCCGGATGCAAGAACGTTCATTAAAATTTATGAAGAACGTAATGTATTTTTTTTCCATGTTATAAAAATCTTAAAACTATCTAATTTCTAATTACTACTTAGATACAATTGCAATTTTTACAAAACGCTAATAATAATATACCAAACGTTTCTCTACATAAATTGACAACTATATTTGACGTTAAACCACCTCTAAAACACTGAGAAAACTTGGTAGTTTTTTGTCCACGAATCGCCCATTTAGTTTCGCTTCTTGGGTAGGTATTCTTTGGTACAGGTAACTAACTATTTTTTTTTTTTTTTTGGTGTCATCGGCATCAACTGCTAAGATTATTAGCCTCGTGTTCTGTGTAGGCTTTGTTACTGTTTCCCAGCGCCACTTTAGGAACAGCACTGTTAATTAGAACCCAACAGTGAATGGTCGAGTGGGGAATCCTACCAAAGCATCAGAATTAATTTTAAATAATTTAAATTAAATAAAAAAATCCCGGCCAACGCAACGGTGGGATTCGAACCTGGGACCCTTGGATAATATTAAAAAAATTGTAATCCACTACACCTAACAAATAGACTAAGCTACTTGTAATCCATAAATAATTTTATCTGCCATTTACATGTATTTAACTGTAACTTTCATTTTAAACCTAAAACTCGAAACCAACATAATTATAATATACAGTGTGGAAACCACTTATGGAATAAAATTCTTTATGTCATTATTTTAGAAAATTGTAAAAAATGCCGAGACACGTCAACTTTTGAATTGAGTTGTGCGTTATATAAACATAAATTTAAATGTACTGGGTGATTCACGCAAGTATGCCATAGTCAATGTTATTTTTTTTAATGAAACACCCTGTATATTTGCATATTTTTGAAATCCTCTTAATGAACCGATTCCAACAAACTGAATAATTAGAAGCCAACAGTGGATATTATTGCATTTGTTATCCATGGTTTAAGCTTGTTATAACTCTTTAGGGTGTTTCTTTTTTTAAATTCAGACTCTATAATTACACTTAACTTTCCTAAGAAATAATTTGTAGCTTGTTCTTCTTGATCAAATCTTAAAATGTAGGACCAATCCACCTCAGTTGCGAGATAATTTAGTTTATTCATGTTTATACATTTAAAAACAAGTTGGTTATTTGATGCTATGGAATTTAAAGTAAAATTATCTGAAACATGAAGCATAAGAGGTAGATGGTCAGTTATGTCGTGTTCTATAATGAACTTATCTATTTTTCTAGAAAAGGTTTTATTTTTATCTCTTAAAAATATATGGTCAAGGCAGGATTTACTTACTTCTCTAGTGACTTCATAACATGCGAATACATTGAAAAAAGATATATATTTACATCATTGTCTCTATTAAGAAGATTTATATTAATATCACCCATTAAAATATCAATATTACTATTATAATTACTATTTACAGTAGTTTCAAAAAACACATCCAAGTCATTCAAAAAATCATTTATATTCGAGGAAGGAGACCTATATAATGCAAATATCCTATAGATAATATTTTTCACAGATAATGTTATTTTCGTTACGGTAACACCTTAGTTTTGCAGTTTATAGTTAACAAAATTTGGGTTTAAATTTACCTTTGAATAGATAACAATTCCATCAAAAGTGTTATAGTTACCATTGTTGTAAAAGGTCTTTACAAAAACATACCACATAAGTCGATTTAAGCAACGAAGCAACTTTGTACTAAGGTAATTTACCTTAGTACAAAGTTGCTTCGTTTGGGCTCCAGAGGGCCATGAAGTTACAATTTTTAAATCGTTTTTCCCATATAAATTTAAAACGGCATATGCGATTTTGCTGAAATTTAGTATATTGGTAGAGTTTTATGTGGCAAAAAAATGGTATTAAAATTTTGTTCGATAATAATACATAGGCGTAGAACATGATTTTTTAAATAATTGCACCTTTAAAAATTCTACGCCAATGGAAGAAAACGAGTTTGAGTATGAAATTTAGATTGCGCAACTCATTTACTTTAAAAAAGGTACTCGTGATAAGACTCGATTACTCTCATGGTTTTGACGAAATTTGCATTTTAGTAATTTTAGAACATAAACAATAATTATTAAAATACAAACTTTGTCAAAACCATGAGAGTAAATCGAGTGTTATCAAGGGTACTTTTTTGTAGTAAATGAGTACCCAATCCAAATTTCATACTCAAACCCCTATTTTGCCATTGGCGTAGAATTTTTAAAGGTGCAATTATTTAAAAAATCAAGTTCTATGCCTATGTATTATTATCGGACAAAATTTTATAAGATGAAAAACATAAAAATGTACTTTTTTCATATCTTCTTCAACACCTCTAATCGAGACTTTTAACAAAAATACTCGATTCTTGCAATGTACGATTTTTTGAGGAATATTAATTATTTGCCTGCAATACGTATACAAAAACATTTACTGTTGGTTTCCATAGTTTCATCTAAATAAAAATATTGTCAAGTTTTAACACCTAATCTCTTGTTAACGATTGAAAGTGTTCTATTTATCTGACTGAATAATTAAAAAAACAAATGCGTGGTTTATTAATATTGCTGTACAATATATCAATGCAGAATATACCGATATGTTACTGACATTAGGATTTTGTGAAGAAAATGCTCGAGAGAGTGTCGGGGTGTACTCTGAAAGGTTTCCAAATCGTCGTGTACCTAGCCACCCAACTTTTGCTGCTGTTGAGAGACGTCTTCGGGAGACCGGTTCCTTTGCTCCCAACACTGTTGATAATGGAAGAGAACGTTTTGTAAGGATTCCTGAAGTTGAAGAAGACATTTTAGAACGTGTTGAAGAAGATCCAGAATTAAGCACCAGACGAATTGGAAGGGAATTAGGAGTAAGTAAAGATGTCGTTCATAAAGTGCTTAGAGAACAATTGCTATATCCATACCATAAGAAGCCAGTACAATAATTATTAGTCCATGATCCTCAAATTCGTTTGGGTTTTTGTCGATTTGTTAATATGCAAAGAGAAAGAGATCTAAACTTTGTCAAGAAGGTTCTCTTTACCGATGAAGCGGGTTTTACAAGAAGAGGAATAACTAATACCCATAATGAACATGTTTATGCCGTTGAAAATCCGCATGCAATAAAGGTAAACCATTTTCAGCACGAATTAAAAATTAATGTGTGGGCTGCAATAATTGGTAATTTCATTGTTGGTCCTGTCATACTTCCACGAAGATTAACTGGAGAAAATTATTTGGATTTTCTACAAAATACGTTGCCAGAATTGTTAGAAGATTTACCTCTCCAACTTCCGAGAGATATGTGGTTTATGCAAGATGGAGCTCCACCACATTTTTCTTTAAACCTTAGAAACCACTTGAATGAACAATATCCACACAAATGGGTAGGTAGAGGTAATGACGCACCTGTAAACTGGCCACCACGTTCCCCAGACCTAACACCGATGGATTACTTTTTATGGGGACATTTGAAATCCACAGTTTACAGGGAACCTGTAGAAAATGAGGAACAACTCTGGCAACGTATTCAAGATGCAATAAACAATCTTAGAGGTGATGAAGAAGTTATGGAAAGGATACATTTTAATTTTCTTCGACGTATAAATCTTTGTATGCGTGAAAATGGTGAACATTTTGAACAATTTTTGTAAAATCTCTATTTTGATTATGTTGTAAATATAGTATATTACATTACGAGTGTGGAAAGTGACATTTTTCACACGAGTGGGAAATATTGTCGCACGAGGCACAAGCCGAGTGCGACTATCACACGAGTGTGGAAATTCACTTTTCACACAAGTGATGTACAATATTTTTCCTACGACCACAAAATATTTTTATCAAAAAATGTAAAACCAGGTTATTATAATAATTAAAATGTATTTAAAAAAATAATCAACAACAATCGTATTTATTCAATTTTCATATTTTTTAAACAAAAAAAAAAAAACAAAAATTAAAAAAAAAAATAAAAAAAAAAAATTTCTGGCCCCGCCAGGATTCGAACGCGGTCGTTCGCCAGGTCTTTCAAATGGCAAATTTGATAGTTTGATGCTCTAACCAACTGAGCTAACAGGCCTTTCGTCAATTGAGTGATCTAATCGGTTATATGTTTAACCAGAATAAAAAACAAACATAATCTTAGTTATTTTAAAATTATTTTAATAATAATTGTTAAAGATAAATATCTAGGATCTAATTTACAACAATTTCAATAAATTAACAATCATATCGATTTTAGTATTAATATGGACATTACATAGATCAAAATAGAAATTAGGTATTTGACATTTTGTAACAACTACTGCGGAAAGTAACATATTCTCACTCGGGTGGAAAGTAAATTCTTATTCATACGCGTGTGATATAGGGCACTTTCCATAGGACTATATAGTGTGATATGTGTCACTTTCCTAAGTGGTCGTAGGAAAAATATTTTTGTGAAACCTATACACTCTAAATTATTAAAACAGAAATTTAGCGAAAACCATGAGAGTAATCGAGTCTTATCAAGAGTACCTTTTTTAAAGTAAATGAGTTGCGCAATCTAAATTTCATACTCAAACTCCTTTTTTTCCATTGGCGTAGAATTTTTAAAGGTGCAATTATTTAAAAAATCAAGTTCTACGCCTATGTAATATTATCGGACAAAATTTTAATACCATTTTTTTGGCCACATAAAATTCTACCAATATACCAAATTTTAGCAAAATCGCATATGCCGTTTTAAATTTATATGGGAAAAACGATTTAAAAATTGTAACTTTAAGGCCCTCTGGAGCCCAAACAAAGCAACTTTGTACTAAGGTAATTTTACTTAAATCGACTTATTTTGGTCTAAGGAATATGTGGTATGTTTTTGTAAAGATCTTTTACCGCATTATATCAAACTGTAGTACTGATTCTAATTTATGACATTATTAATTTTATAAGTTTCTAAAAGTATCAAAGTTATTAAAATTGGTGGTAAAACCTCTAATGTTTACATTTAAAATATAGATAAGTTTTTTTTACTACATTTATCGTATTGGCCAGATCAAAAAGTTCGGTTGTAGGATCAGCCATAGTTGTTTCTTGATCTTGCGCTATCTAGTCCGTATGTGTATGTAGGGCATTCCTCATCGTTGGCCTTGTGCTACATGTTATAACTTGTTGAGTATTATTTGTTTGCTTCATCACAATTGTTACACTTAGGTTTTGACGTTACATTCATACAGTCTTCTGTTTGTTATAAATCTTGATCATTGGGATTACTTTTTAATTTTAACTGTAATTAATTTTTTTATTTATTGAGTTAAGGAGACCTCTAGTTATCCATGGCTCGTATCTCTCTTATTGTCGGTCATAGCCTGCTCTAAAAACATTAATGCTATACGATAAAATCGTAATGTTAAGATATTTTACACGGCTCGATAGCAACTTGTTAAAAGTTATGGGCCATATTCTTAGAAAAGCAGAAACCGGAACTGGCGATTAACGTGGAAGCTTCTATAAAGTCTTTTTTAATGGCGTTTACTTAGCTTAATCTTCGTAATAAATTTTTTACCAGAACGAGAAAAAAGTTGATTACGCATCACGTTTTCAAATTTCTCTTTATAGCCAGGATAATTTATTTTGCCCTCGGATAAACAAATATATGATTATTTTTTAATGAATTAGATACAGTCATTTAGTAACTTCGTATATATTTTACATAGAGATTTCAGAAATTACGCAATTGTTTTACTAGAATTTGAGTGTTTGGAACAGTTAAACAATTTATCTGATTATATACATCAAACAATCACAATTATATTTTATTTGAACACTTGCCAATCAAAACAAATTTTACCTCAAAACACTGCATGATGAAAGTACTAGGGGTGCATTTTTTTTGAGTACATTTTCATTTATTTTGTTGTATTACTTTTGATTATTTAACAAGACAGGATTGTTTTTGGTATCTTTTATGAAAGAAAAATTAGTGTATTAAAGTTTGCAAAACGACACTGTCAAATTAAGTAAAAATGCATCCATTTCTTGTGAAAATTAAATTCTGTCAATACAATTTAGAAGAATCAAGTAAACTAAGTAAAAAAAATGTATATTGAACAATTTTAGAAAATACAACTCTTGTAATTAGTTCATCACTAAAACGTTTTTATAACAAAATAATGAAATAAATTTGGGCCTTGCAGCAAATTCGAGTTTACTACCTTTAAAGCTTTAACATATAAGAAATATATTAATTTAGTCTAATTATAAAATTATTTTATTAATTGGAATACGTCACCAGCTAACCTCTAGATATATTTAATACCAACTTAATTTCGTAAAGTCATACATACATACCTGTAAGCCATAAATCGACTGCTTCCTCTACACCTGCACAAACGTTGATTAAATCGAATAAATCTCGTCTTATATAACCCGACCGTCTATGCCACGCCGTGTTCCCAATTTAGGCGATACATCAACCAATTCGAATGCCCTAACTAGTCAGCTCCTAGTTGTTTGAGATATTTCGCATAATAGAGCATTGAAAATGATTGTCATTTTAGAGGTTCTTTGTGTGTACCTACGCGGTGTGTATCGTATGAAGGAAATTTTGTGTTAAATTGGTCCAAAACAATTGAAATCAATATGATTTATTTTCATGTATAGCCGCCTTAAAATTTTGTACATAAGTTGTATTTAGTTACAAGACACTAAAAATGTCAATGTCAATATTAACAACAAAAATACAGCTCATACACTCCAAGACATATTTTTTTATACTTTCTTGTCTTATATCAGAGAAATCACACCAACGTTGGTAATATCGCCCTGTATATTGGAGATAAAGAATGAACTATGTTTAAATTATTGTGGAATTCAGTTTATATTCGGCTGTAGATAGGTGAGGATGTAGTTTATTAACATTTCTTCGTAACTAGGTCAGTTTCGTTTGTGTATGTAGTGTAAATATTTTTTAATTGCAACTGTTTAAAAAATTAACAACGATTGCTAAACGTAATGTTTAAGAACAAAAATAAAAATAATAATGTGCTATTAAAAGTAGTTTTACAATGTGTAAAAAAAAATAATAAAACAGAATTAACACCTGCCAAAGTGCTTCTGGAGCAAAAAAAAACAAAACCTGCTCCAAGTAACTCAAACAAATAATATAGAAACAATGGAAGTAGGAAAAAATCTCCTAAGTAGTTTATGGGTGACTTGAGCACACTTTGAGCTTTGTACCCAAGCACTGCGCAGGCGCGGCCATAGCTACGAAGTTGGCTAACCTACATGTGTCATCTGTCAATGATCTAACCTACGTCAGCTGTCAACAGTGTTGCCAACCTAACCTACGCATAGCTACGAAGTTGGCTAACCTAATGACATATGTCAAAAATGAACCTACACGGACACAACGAAATCGTCAGCTGTCAGCGTTGCTAACCTAACCTTAGCTATGAAGTAACCTAATGTCTAACGCCATTATCTATGCGCGCCATTTTTTATCCTGAGTTTTGCCAACCTGCCTAACCATGTGAAAATCATTAGCGCGAGCAGGAGACGAATAATATCAGCGTTGCCAGTTTATACGTGGCAACAAAACAATTTGCTTAACGAAATATCCGTTTCAACATTGTGGGGCATTTTGAAATATATGGCAAAATAGGAAGATGCCGTTTATGTCAAAATGGCCAAACTGCAATTTTTTTCCAAAAATGCAACGTCAGACTTTGTTTAGTGAATTCAAAGAATTGCTTCCTAATGTTCTATAATAAATGAATCTTCAATAGATATAGAAACTAAATATTTAAGTAAAATAAAAATTTGTCATATTCTTGGCAACGTATCCTATAAGATACACGTTAGTATTTTTTAAAAAAATATCAAGTAAAATTTTTTTGAAGTTATAACTGTTATTTAGTAGTTTTTTAATAAAAAATATTTTTTGTAATGACTATTTCTGTTACTGCCAGCTTAAGGGTTAAAAAAATAAAGCAAATTTACCTACATACCTACGTTTTTCCAATAAGGAAAATTGCGATTTTCCGGCTTTCCCGTACTTTTCCTTTGGATGTAGCGGTGAATTTTCTTGCAAATTTACCTCGAGGAATTGAATAATCAAGTGCGCTTAATTTAAAATTAATAAGCAATTAGTGGGGTAATTAGATGTGGACGACCTGCAGGTTTAAGAGCCCTGTTGCGCGTGAAATTAAAAATCGTTTATAAAACGGATTTGTTCTTAATGTCGTTATGTTTTCGGTTTGGGTCGTTTCTTGTAGTAAATACAGGGTGATTATTTCTTACTTCCTATTAAATATTTTAAAATTAGAAAGACAGCTACTGTTTCCACTATATTTTATAAATATTTTTTATTATGCGGATTTTAACGGCACTACCAAAAAAGTTAATGTAATTTTTTTTTATCAAACAACAGTTTATTTATTAATACTTTATTTAAACACTTATTTATTTTAAAACAATACTATTCTAATTTATACATGCAATCAGACATTACGAAGCCCAAAACGTATAAAGCCACTAGTCACTTACGACGCCCGATTTCGGGCTTCCTAAAAAATATACATATATATAGTGTATAAATTCGTTTTAAAGGCAAGTAACTCCATCTGTATCGTTTAAGCAAAAAATGGGGGGCTTCACAAATTCGGAAAATATCTACAAATATACGCCTGTAGTTCGGTTGTTTCAGCGGCAGGGGACACAAGAGTCAAATGCGATTATATATAGATCATGTTAAACAAACCACCATTACGAAGCCCATAATATCCGGCAACACTGTAGTCTCGGGAATAATGAATTATATACCCATTTCAGATTTATTTTAACGTTTAACACATTCGCTGCGGGTGCGTCATCAAATATACGTGTTACGGTGAGTCGATTATTTCACTGTGATAAAAGTGATAAAAATCGATATTATTTTAAATTTTTAGATAAACTTATTTGATTGTGAGAAGGAAGTATTCATGAAAGTACCTGAAATATTTATTATAGGGAAGCGTATAATACTTCATTTCATTAAAATCACCAAAAACCTAAATAACAAGTATTAAAATTAATTTTAAAAAGCCGACTTTAAAATCGTGCAGGTGCCATTACTACATCTTGATCAAATTTATATGGAACTACCTCTGAGGTACCCCCTTTCTAACAAAAAAAAAATCATTGAAATCGGACAACGTGTTGAAGAATTGAGAACCTCCTCCTTTTTTGAAATCGATTAAAAATATATCTGATGAGGGTTCTATAAAAATTTATATTATTGGAGGTTGAGTTGTCCTACGGCACTCACTAGACCTATTGTGCATCCTTCTGAATTAAGAGGCCCCTCTTAGTTCGTCAGCGAGCCTTAAATTTGATGTAGTTGACAAAGTCGCCGAAAGTCTTTATAGCGGCCAGTGTTAGCCAATGCTTGCTGAACACAAATCTTATGATAATTGAGAGCCTTGGGCAAGGGTAGAGGGTACTCTCATCTTCTTGTTCGCATCTACTGCAGAGTCCTGATTCTGATAGTCCCATGCAATGGATGTGCTTCTGTGCTTGGCAATGTCTATGGTCAGGCACATATTCTGTTAAGTCATAGTCAAGTATTTGTTTGCTGTTATGTTGATGGGATAACTTTAAAGCACCCTGATCACTCTGCAGCTTCTTGTTTCTTCCTATTTTTCCTTGAATTTCACAAAGGTATGTTATTTGAACAGGTTTTCCACTACCGATGAATAAGTCCAATTAAAGGGCCAGGTCCAAAAAGTATTTGGTTATCAGCTTTCTTGTCTAGTGAATCAGCAAAACGATTACGATTTGATGTGGTGACCTCTGATCCATTTTAAATTGACCACATTATTGATAAATGATACTTCGGCCTAAGCTACGTAACATTCTAGTACTAACCCTGAGTAAATTATTAATGGTCTGTCCAGGGTAAAGTAGTGCTTGTATGCTATCTCTATGTTTGATACTGTTTCTTTTAACTTCTTTTGATGCTATGAGTATCCCGTGAGCTCCATTTGAACTGCATTGAAATTATTGCTCAGAGTACATTTTATATTTAGGTTTAACGATGGGTACTGGCACTCCTCAAGAACACTTTTATATTCGTTTTGATAGCTGTAGTTTAATTCGTCGTCGGTCAATGCATTCAATTATGTTTTTATATAAAATTGTTAACTATATTTTTAAATGTGATAATATTGTATCGTCACTAAATTTCAGAGTTCCTAGACCAAATTCTAGAACCAACAGTCTTTTTTATGAATTACCACATAAGACAAATATTTACAAATATTCTCCGTTGAATCAGCTCATCATTGACTACTCTTCAATTAAACCTAATATTGATATTTTTTGCACAAAAGCTTCTCAAATTAAAAAAAAACATTCTTCGGGGTAATTTGTAGGAAGGACGGATGTCTAGAATTTGGTCAATAATTTCATATGTACCCATGTGTGTAATCTTAGAACATTGCTGCATAGGAGTGCTTACTTTTTTCCCTAAAGGTTTTTTTTCCAGTGAGCATTCGTATATAGCTTAACAGATATACTCCTTTGTATTATTATTTTTTTTGTTTCTGTATTTTGCTGTGTTTGTCCTTATCCTGTAATTGGGCTTTCCCGAGGATATTGTAATAAATAAATAAATAAATAAATATCCTAAGCCTATTTTTCTTTTAGAATCGTCAGTGTAGATATGAATTTTACCCTTAGGGTCGGTTTTTCACCTTCAGATAAAGTGTCAGGTAATTTTTATCCACCAAGTAATGAAATTTCTGATACTTCACTGATGGATAAACAGGTAGTTACATAACCACATAAGGTTAAAACCTACTAGATACCTACCACACATACACATACTTGAAAAAACAGAAAATTAATTATCTGACAGATAGTAACTCTCAGATAATATATCCGTCAGATAGTTATCTGGAACTTTATACAGCTTATGGAAGATATATCACGATGAGATGTGGTCCATGTTCGTTTAAACAAATGGAATTGTATCGAGTGCCTCCCGTCAAAAGCGAAGTCTCGCCAGATTCTACATTAGGTTCTATTCCAATCGTGCGAAGTCGTGTCATTGTCATCAGAGCAACCTGTTTGAATAAAATATTAAGAGGAGTAAGATTGAGAATGACTTCTACGGCTCCGGTTGATAGGTACATACAATCGATTGTTCGAGGAATAACACAAATATAGTATACAGGGTGATTCCAAAGTTAATACTTCTATTTTAAATGTGTATTTATTAAAATAAACAATTTTAAAAAATCACAAGGATTTAGGTCTGGTAGCCGTTCAACTCGCCCATTTCAACGGATACACTTATTCTGAAAAATAATGTTTAAAAACTATCGTACTTTCCGACTAATGATAGACCCAGATTTATATTTTTTAATACGCAACTTTCTTTGTTTCGTGGCCACCGAGCTAAATCATTAGAGTTTTCGTTTTTTTCTTCTTATATTTATTTTTGACTTTTTTTTTGAAAAGGTTATTTATTTTAAAATGAAATTTACTTGAATAGTTATGTATTTAAAAAAGTTATGTATATAAAGAAGGAATTTATTTAAAAAAGTAATTTATTTGAAAAGTTATTTATTTGAAAAAGTTATTTATTTGAAATATTTATTTATTTGAACAATTTATTAATTTGAAGGAGCTATTTATTTCAAAAAGTTAAGTTAAGCCTGAAACGGCGCTTAGCCCGAATTGGCACATCAAACTGCCGTCTAGAAATCTCGACAGTCAATGTCGTGATGGTATAAAGGTATTGTATTTGTGTACAGAACAAAGATATCTGGGTTCGAAACCCACTGACTACAAGATTTTTTTCAAATCCCCAAGTATTTGTTTTTACCTTTGTGGTTCGGGGATGGCCTTAATAATAATTCGTAGGGGGATTTTTGAGATTTTTTTACGAATTTTCAAATTATTTCTACAAATGATTTCAGATAATTCTGACTTTTCGGATTTCTATTTTCGATTAACGATATATTCAATTCACAATTTTCGTACTTAGGCTTACGTCGCTTAACGTACATTGAAAACTTAACTCATGCAGACAAAGATATGAGCTTAGTATGCATCAATGCATTTCTCATACACACCGACGTTGTGTAGAGGTATTTAAAGATTTGAGAACGAGTCTGAAAAGGCGCGTGGCCCAAATTAACACATCATACTGCTGTATTTGTGTACAGAACAAAGATGTCTGGGTTCGAGTCCCACCGACGAAAGGCTTTTTTCAAATCTCCTAGTATTTGTTTTCACCTTTGTTGTTCGGAGATGGTGTTAATAATTCGTAGGGGGATTTTTGAGGTTTGTTTCCGAATTTTCAAATTATTTCTAGTTAAGTTATTTATTTGAAATATTTATTTATTTGAAAAATTAGTTATTTATATTTATATTTATATATTTATTGAAAAAGGTATTTATTTGAGAAAGTTACTCATTTGAAAAGTTATTAACTTATTTGGAAAGTTATTTATTTGAAAAAGTTATTAACCTTTTGGAAAACTTTGAAAATACCCTGTATAGAATTTACATAAATAATGTCAGAAATTAGCTGATGGCCACTGAAATTTTGAAACTCGTACAAAAATATTTCAACTAAATTGTAACATCCTTCTGCAAATTGATAGTCTGTCACAATAGTCAAAAAATCTAAAACTTATAAATCAGGCAACACCGTTGGGCTTCTAATAAACTGTGAAATATATAGCTTGTTAAATATATACCACCAAACTAATGAAATATTACTATTTTATTTTATATCCAAGTCTGACCCCTCCGCACAACCGGGCTTCGACTAGTCTTTGTGATGTGATGGGCTTCGTGATGATAGCCGTTCATATATATGTATATATATTTATTTATTTCAAATGTCTTTGAACTGTTCACTATATATCTTCACCAATGTTTTTATCCAACTCACTGCCGCGTTGTTCCTTCACCAATATTTATAAACATATTTAAAACTTTGGCGAAAGTACTAGAATGTTCTTCGCCAAAACTGGAAACATTATCTCGTTCTTTCTTGAATAGTAATTGAAAGCGCCTTCACCATAGTAGTCACATATGTTTGGAGTTTAATTATGTATGTTGAGCCTCAAAGGCCAAATAAGACAGAGATGGACTTGGAGGATTAGAGCATGACAGAATAATGAAATGGCTCACATCACATTAATTTACTTCTGAATAATGATTGCATATATTACTAATTTGCATTTCCATTGTTTGAAAGATATCAATTTTTAGTAGTAAAAAATAAAACGCCACCTTGAATGCATATTTATTCTGGTCACAAATACCTTCTTGAAAACAGGAGACGATCTTTTAAGAAAGTTGAAAAGATAAATGGAAAAATTTCATTACTAATAATATTCCTCCATTCCATTTCTCCACTAAAAATTCGATATTATGAATTTTATTTAATTTGAGTCTAGAAAACAAATAGTCTCCTCCAAGTGAGACCCGAGCTAAGTAAAATATTATGTCTCTAGAAAACGTTTCCAGGTCAACAGAGATGGCATTGAATTCGTTTAAACTCTAGAAAAATTGTATTTTTATTCTCTAGCTATATACTGCACCGTTTTACAATTCCATTTGCGTGAATATCATGAAGATGGTTTCAATAAAGTATGGAAATATTTATAGATAAAAATGAAAGAAGATATTAGATCAATCAAATAAAAAATAATATCCAATAAAAATTAAATATTACAAGAGTACTTTCTTTAAAAAAAATACAAAAATAATATAATTAAACATAACCAATAAAAAAACGTCAAAATTAAGGGGAGGTAAGTTATTGGTGAGCAAATTTAAAAAAAAATGTGGTAAGCCGTTTAAAAAAATTCAGAGAAGTAAAAATCTTATCTATTATCAAATTTTGTTCAAAAATTGTTCTATGCATGTCTATGCCATTGTTATAGGTACTAGGAGAGTTTTTACAAAATGTTTTAACTTATAGTATTTTTATAGTAGCAATATCCCAAGGACAGCGATAAATTAAAATATTTTTTTTCATTTACGTCATAAAGTTGGGCGGGGCATACGAACTTTACAATCATTAATATAAAATATAGAGAGGATGCTATGACGATATTAAAAGTATTATATACTAAAAGTGTTATATCTCAAACTCGAGCAAGCGGAGTTAGTCAGTTTTAGTGTAAATAAATACCATTTTTTTTTATATTTCAGCTAAATGGTATTTAGTTGTTTCTAGATTTAAAGTAAGAGACATATTGTCAAACCAACCTTTTATTTTAATGAAATCTTTTTCTACTATATTTAAGTTCATTACAATTCTCAGCATTATAAAAAATAGCAGTATCATCTGCAAATCCCAAAACATTTCCTTTGCTATCAGTAGAAAACAGGTTATTGATATATACATTGAACAGTATGGGTCCTAAGATACTGCCTTGAGGTACTACGTACTCAATTATCTCTCGCCTATTAATATCCCCAGTTACTCTATTAGTTAGGTAACTTTTATTCCTCTTATTCCTATGTCTTCCAGACATCGTAATAGCAAATGGTGATCAGCTGTATCAAACGCCTTACTAATATCTACAAATAGACATAAACATGGTTGATTTTGCTTCAGGCTGTGGTGTATTTGGGTTATCAAACCTAATAATGCATCATTTGTAGATTTTTTTTCTCTAAAACCAAACAGCATGGGAAATAGGATATCATATTTGTTTAAGAAAGAATTAAGTCTACGTTTTATTAGCAACTCAAAAATTTTCGATAAGTGAGTTAATAGAGAAATTGGTTTGTAATTTTTTAAAGATAGGTATACTACCATAGAAGTTTTGAAAGTTGTAACGATAATAAATTACCGCCAATAAAGCTACGCCACTGGTTTCCTAAACATACCTCCAAGCGGCAACCCAACGAGTCGAGCGTTCCCTTCCACTTCAATAAGCGAGAGAAAGGGTATACCTTGCCACCGCCGAGATGTATAAAAGGAGAAGCAATCGTCCAAACTGGCAGTTAATGATGCTCATACAGGCAGTCATTATACGTATCCTCATGTACGCATCGACGGCAGGGGGATACACCTGTAGAACAAACAGAAAGAAGATCCAAAGCCAGCAGAATATCAGCTTGAGATGGGCCTCAAATGCATATAGATACACTAGAAACGATGTAATCAGAAGGGATCTAGAATCCGAAAGGGTCCTAGACCTCATACACAAGAAGGCCACGGACACCTTCGAAAAACTAAGGACTCACCCGAATATAGAGATCAGATAACTCACAGAGTATGAAAGAGCGGACTATAGAAGACACGCCAGATCACGCAAGGGGGAGAAGGTCTCTCCAGTCGCCAAGTAGGAGACTGGGGGAGCTTTCACAGGTGGCGAATTTCACAGAACGTGCACACACAAGACAAACAAATGGACCACGAAACAGGTAAATGCCCTCAGCAAACCCTGTTTAAATGCTGATAATATGTCATCCTTCACAGCTCTTTAAGAAGGAATGGCTTACCAATCAAAGGATGGAAATTTGAGGCCCCCTGTAGTGAAGATGTGAGGGGGGGCGGTGGTGTCAGGAGAGTTCTGATCCAGCTTAACAGGATGGGAACCTTCCTGACTTGGGCTCAATTACTGTGTGTGTGAAACTGGTAGTTCCGTCTGGCGAGCTGAGCTGGAAAGAACTCACTATCTCTCCCGAGTAGTACGTGCTGAGTACCTCTCGTTTCCTGATCCCTCCTGGCAAACGTGTTGAGTTTACCGATTTCCTGATAGACGTGTTGAGTCTATTTCACAGTCACAGACGCGTTGAGTCTGTTTCCACGTAGAAGACGTGTTGAGTCTTCGACGTTAAGTCCGTACCCGATTAACATTTTATTTTTAGAAAGCCTAGCAGAGACCAACTTTGCATTGAACCATCTCGTCGGCTCAGCTGTTCGATACTCAACCAGAGGCCGTGGCTATTGGCCCGAGAGCCGTGAAGAATACAAACTTATTTTAAATATATTTTATATTGTTATTTAACAGAGATAATAAATACTTTTATTTTCAATCCTGTCTTCTGAATTACCCGGACCGCATTACAAAGTTGTTGGAAAAAGAGATTCTTTTTATGTAATTATTTAGAATATATGTTAGCAGATTTAAATTCCCTATATAAAATGCCATAACTTTTAGAACTTCTGCATAAATGTCTTTTAGAACTTCTGCATAAATGTCTTTTAGAACTTCTGCATAAATGTCTTCAGAATTCGGCCATATTTTATTTTTTAAGCAGTTTTATTTGTTTCTAGGAACACCATTGAATTATTTTGTATAGTTCTAATAAACTAATGAGAATTTTCATTTATAATTTGTTTAGCCAAATTCTTTCCCACTTTAGCAAACTGTAAATTAAATTCATTGCAGATGTTGTTAGAATTTAATAACGTTTCATTATCTTTATTTTAAATTTTTTCAATTCTAGCTTCAAGTTTTTTATTCCCATTTAAACTTTGTACAATGCGTCATAGTTCGCTGGAATTGCCTTTATTTAAATCAATTTTTTTTATAATAGATAACTTTAGTGAATTGAATTTTATTTGTTACTGTATTTCGATAACTCTTATACCTATTTTTTAAATGCAAATTATGTGGTGTTTTCTGTAATTGATTGAAAATTTTTTGTTTTTTTCATTTATCTTATTTAGTAGCAACTGTTTTATTTTTTCCATTAAATTTTTTTAACATAGTACTTTTTTCTATAATATTGGATAGTAAGTTTATTTACAAGTTTATTCATTGCAGATTCTGGATCTTCCGTGAAGTACACACTGACTCATGGGACGGTTTTTACCATAGTAAGTATTTTTTTATAATACATATATTTTATGTAATATTTGTATGGCAAAATATTGGACGAAACAGGAATTTGAATCGATAATTTGAAGTGATAATTCACGTAGCCGAATCAGTTCTTTACGTAGAGAAGAATATCATATGGATTTGTTAAACTATCAGTCTGGTTGTGGCATAGGGGTGTAAGTTCGGTAAGACTTTATTGGCGCCACCTTCAATGCTGGAAAATCAATATTGGAACAAGAACTATTGCCATCGACAATTTTGGATATAGATATAGGGTTAAATCATTTTTTTAATCCCAGAATTCTGTAGTTAAACGATTCGAATGTCTCAACCTTTGTAGGAAATCAACCGATTTAACTTTTGTTCTTCACATGCAGTTTTATAGTAAATTCTTTTTTAATAATTGTCGTCTGATATTTTATACATCTCTCTATCAATAAAGTTCCTTATATTTCTAAAAATAGAATATCTTGATTAATAATCCAACGAATCACGAAACGTCTATAAAATCCGACAAGACTTTATCGAGAATAAATGCTAATAAGTATACACGTTTTCTTTGTTACTCCATTTTTGCGATATAAATTTTTTAACGATGACATAAAATCTAGCAAAAAGACGAGATTCGTGCGTAATAAAAAACGCAAATAAAAAAGCGATAAATTATTTTTTAAATAAAATTTTGATCGAGTGGCGTAATTTCGAGTCGGTTTAATAACACTGACGAACATTTTAAAACTTTTTTTTCCTCCCTTGAATGATTTTGGCTGGATTTTATAGATTTTGGCCTGCTGAATCCGGATCTGGCCTCAGACTTTCGATATCAGCCTCCAATGATAAGGGAGGGACATATGCTTTAATATTAAGAAACAGTCAATAAAAACCCCTTTCAAAGCCGATTTATTAAATTTAAACAATTAAAAACCTATAATATATTTTATTAATAGTTAGCTTAGGTACAGTATAATCATTTATAAATAATTTAAAATTTAATATTTACTTCCATAAGTCATTCTTTTATAAGAACTCCTGGATGTGTCTCGTATTAGGGTCCAGCAGTAGTCGGCTAACATATTCGGGCTGCACTTTCCTGTATACCTTTTCTCTATGGAGGCAGTTAATTTCGACTCTTGCTGAGTTTCCAAATCCAAATTTTGTGGTTTTACTCTTCAACATGGCCTCTTCACCATTTTCTATTTGTTTTTCTTTCATTTTTTCGCTCGTCTTGGGCAGTTCCAAGTTGTTTGATTTTGTTTTTCACTTTTTCAGAATCAGTTTTGAGCTTTTAGGTAATTCTGACCAATTTTCACTTGAGTAGTTGATAACTTATCTATCAGCATAAAAAACATGTCAATCTAGGTACTAATATTTATAACTAATCAACCCTCATAAACCTATATAAAAAGCACAGTTTATTTTTTGTTCATAAGGTACATTTCTGTTTTCACTTTATATAATAACTTGAAGAAAGTGTCAATGTAGACATAGATAATATAGATGAAATAATAAAAAACTAGAAAATAGTTATCAATTTAAAAGAAAACTCTATCCACTGTAGTGTCTGATATATAAAAAACTCTAGATAGCGTATAAAAACCATGAAAAAAAAATCAGACCTATACTATCAACATATTTTTAGAAAGTCCTATTCCAAAAATACCCCTATTTGAAGGTATCTAAATTCATAAAAAAATTCCAGAATATACGCAACTTTACCAAAAATTACTTTAGAACAAATCAGTTATTTTGTAAAAAAAAATATTCGAGGTATAACTATCTAAAAATTTTTTTAAATATTCTCAGCATTTAATTTAAATCATTCTACAAAAAAATCTAATCTAACTAACGACCAACAAAGAAATATTTAATATTATCGCCTATACAAATCAAGACATAGACCTGTCATCGACAATCTCCTAAATTTCATAAAACACCTTACGAGTTATTTCCAAAAAAAAAAATTACTTGTAGATTACCTTCACTCTTTTAAAATTGCATATTTCGGATACAGAAGAAAAATCTAATTTAATCTCTTATCAATTAATAAATTATATAAACAGCAAATATCTTTTCGATTTAAATAACTATATTGTAATTCCAAATTTAAAAAAAAATCGAAAGTCTATAACAGAAATTTGAGAGAAGAACGAAACAAAAAAAGTTAAGGAGATGCTAAATAAAAACGAACTAACACATTCGATAACAGTTTCGATGACCCAGTTATTAATTACTTGTAGGTATTATTAAATAAATTATTAATCTAAATAAAAATATTCTTTTGTCTAGACTTATTAACATCAACAACAAAACGATATTTAATCCATGCGAAATAATTATACATGACCTACTTATATTTAATAAAATTATATAAATCGAAACCATATTTTTGTAACATAAATAGATATTAATAAATTTCAATTAAATTTAGGAATCTTTTGTCCATACTTATATATAAAAATACATGCATTTTGGCGATTGATCAAAAAAATAAAAAAAATCTATATTTCTTATTTGAAAACCACTGTGCGCCCAATGAGACAAAAACTATGAATTATATAAAAATGCAGTCACTATACTCAATACAAGGAATGAATGGGACAAAAAATATCAGCAAAATAGATTCTTTAATCTAATACCAAATACAAATGGGGAAATGTGTTAAAAACACCGCTAAAAACAAGAACACATCAGAATCTTTTATAATATGCTCAGAAAAAAAATTGTGGTACTTGAGGGTTCTTATGAAGAAGAAAACCTCGGGAATGAAGCCCGGCGCCTCCACCATGTCACGTTATGCGTGATTTTATAAAACAAAGTGTCACGATTTACGTGTTTTAAATAATTATGGGACTATCGATGTCCCGGGGGTAAAATAACAAAATATATGAATTTGGGCCTCACTTAAACACTATTTAGCCTTAAACTTGGCTTCGTAGTCGTAGCCCTTAACTGTATAAAGATTCTGCTCCTGCTGTAAGAACCTAACACGTTTTTAAACAAGGGCTGAAGGAAACACAGTGTTCTCAAAACAAGTATAATGTAATTACAACGATTATATAAAATGTCTTAACTCGACATACACAAATACAGGCTCAATATAATAATAAGTACACAAAACGTAAACTTACCAACTCCGTTAATATTTGGGCACATGTCACAACCCCTAGCTAACTATTTAAAAATGTAATTATTCAAAATACAAAATAGACTATGAAGGTCTAAGCTGGAGCTGCTACAGGGAATCTCCTACAAGGGGGACCTCCTATGGAGAGGATCCGTTCCCTGTGGAAAAAGCCTCGTGCATCCCCTCGACATTACCTTTATGACTTTATTGTTATTAAAAATTAATGTTTAATAATTATTAAATAACCAACCTTGCACATTATTGCTATTTAAAACAAATTGTTGACATAATTAAACAAAGTTTTATGTACAGGATGTTATTTAAATAATTAATTAAAATTAGGAAAAATATGAATTTATACGAATCGTGACAATATCTTGGTGAAATCGTTCTCCATGCTTATCTGATACTGCTCCTAAATTTTCTGGAAAAAAGTCCAAATGAGAATGGAGAAAGTGAAGTTTTAGTGACATGTTGCATTCTAAAATATGATAGGCCGTGAGTAGTTCTTCCACGAGTTCACGATAATTTTCTGATTTATTATTTCCAAGAAAATTGTTGCAAACACTTTCAAATGCATTTCATGCCCGATTTTCATTGTCACTTAAAATTTGTCTGAAGTTCGCATCTTTAAACAATTGCCTAATTTGGGGACCAACAAAAATTCCTTCTTTAATTTTAAAAGCATTTCCTTCTCTATCCAGTGCTTTAACAAAATTTTTGATCAGACCCAGCTTAATGTGAAGTGGAGGTAAATATATTTTTTCTTTCTGAACTAATGGTTCTCGGGTCAAATTTTTAACGCCAACTTGTATTGTGTCACGTGGAGGCCAAACCTTAATTTTATAATGTTTGTTGCTTGCACGGCTGTCCCATTCACACATAAAGCAACTGTATTTTGTATATCCTGATTGCAGTCCTGTCAGTAACGCCACCACTTTTAAATCTGCACATATGTTCCATTTGCTAGTGGAACTCTAAATGCTGACCTATTTTCTGATCACCGCTTTGCTTACTGCGTCATAAAATTTAATCTTACTGGTAATCAACAAAAATTTGTCACTTCTAGAAACTTTAAAAAAATCAATTTTGACTGTTTTAACAATGATCTATCTAATTTTCCTTGGCATGACCTAATCTCTATAAGAGATATAGAAAGTAAAGTTCGATTTCTTTCTAACAATATTACCCAGCTATTTGATATTCACTGTCCTTACAGAACTGTTAGAGTTAGCAAACCATGCGCTCCTTGGTTAACGGAAAATTTAAAAAATATTTACAAAGAACGTAATAGAGCTCTGGTTAACTTTAAGCGTGTTCAAACGCCTGAAGCATGGGATCACTACAAACGCCTTAGAAATTTTGCTGTTGCGTCTACAAAAAATGAAAAAGCTGCATATTTACGTTACGTAAGTGGACAGGGAGTGTCAAAATTCTTTAAAACTTTAAAAACAATGAATATGCAAGTTTCAAAAAACAATGACATACCTCACGAGTTATTAGACCCCTTCAAGATAAATGAAGCGTTTGTAGCGGTTTACCAAAACAGCAATGTCCAGTGTAGTGAAAAAACGGCTTATTATCGTACTCATAAATATATTAATAACAATAATTTTACATTTAGTCTTGTAGACGTGGATGCTGTTCTGAAAACATTTGTTGAAGTTAAATCGAATGCCAGTGGAGCAGACAACATCTCTCTGGATATGCTTAAATTATGTATGCCAGTCATTTTACCGTATATTACACATATTATTAACTGTTGTTTAGAACAAGGTTATTTTCCTGATCAGTGGAAAAAAGCAGTTGTTGTACCAGTGGCTAAAAAAAATAACCCTCTATCATTCAACGATTTGAGGCCTATAAGTTTGCTTCCGGTTCTCTTTAAAGTTTTAGAGAAGATTGCGTATAAGCAACTTTATAGCTTTCTCACTTCAAATAAAATATTGCCCTTACACCAATCAGGATTTAGGAAAGGACACAGTACGACAACAGCTCTATGTCACTTAACTGATTCTATAATCACTGGATTGGATGATAGTCAAGCTACAGCTCTTGTGTTGCTTGACTATAGTAAAGCATTTGACACCCTCAGCCATCTGCTATTAATCTCTAAATGTAGTTACTATGGTTTTAGTGACAAATCTCTTAAATTTATTAAATCTAATCTTAGTAATCGCTCACAAAAAGTCCAAATAAATAATCAGTTATCTGGATTTGAGTCCATAAAATCAGGCGTACCACAGGGCTCCGTCTTAGGTCCCTTATTCTTTCTTCTGTATACGTTAGACTTGTGTGAACAAACTCTGACATGTAAAATCCAGTTTTTTGCTGACGATACCCAACTACACCATTCATTTCATTCCATTAATGCAGAGGTAGCAAGTAAAGCGGTTAATAAGGACCTAGCTAGAATAAAAACATTTTCCTTGGATCATAATCTGCATTTAAATCCATCAAAATCCAAATCAATCATATTTTCTAATGCCCAATCTCGATCTTATATTAAAAATAATTTTTCCATAAAACTTGATGATGAGACAATTCCTATGGTACATGTAGCCAGAAGTCTGGGCTTACTACTGGATGAGAATCTTCGATTTATTGAACATATCAACAGTTTGTCCACTCAATGTTATCTAATTCTCAAACTTCTATACGCTAATAAAGATTTGCTCTCAATGAATATGAAAAAATACTTATGTGAAACTCTAATCCTTAGCAAAATTTCTTATTGTCATATAATTTTTTATCCTTGTCTAGATTCAATAACATCTATAAGGCTTCAAAAAATTCAGAATACATGTTGTCGATACATATTTGGTTTACGCAAATATGATCATATTTCCCAAAGCTTTAAAGAACTTCGGTGGCTAAATATTAGTAATCTGTATAAGTATCATTTGCTATCATTGGTGCACAAAATAATACACACTCAAAGTCCAATATATCTCTCTCGTAGGTTAATTTACAGAAATCAAATGCATAATATTAATGTACGTGAGCAATCCACGTTAACAATGCCCCGCCACACACATGCTATTTTTGAACGCAGTTTCTCTTACTGTGCTATTAAATATTACAATGAACTTGACAATGATTTAAAGAATACCCATTCATATACTGGTTTCAAGCGTAAGCTCAAAAATATCCTGCTTCATCAACAATGATGATCAAATTAAATTGTGTATACAAATTGTGTTATTTTTAGTTTAATTTATTAATATGTAATTCAATTATTATTTATTTGCATTAACAGTTTAGTTAAATGTTTTTTTTTTAATTTTTATTATAGGTTTATTATAGTTTTTGTTTTTATAATATTATTTATCGATCCTGTTACTAAAAGGGTTAGATGGAAGAATAGCTGTATGCTAAATCTCGCCCTTACATTGCATTTTTGTAATTTTCAAAAATTTTAATAAAGGCGTTTTATTATTATTATTATTATTTGTGATCTTCGTACTTTACGCATCTTAGTAACATCTTAAGATTGTCATATGTTTCTTTCATATTTACCGAATGACCTATAGGAACCGATGGATGCTCGTTTCCATTAAAAAGTAAAACAGCTTTTAGACTTGTTTTAGACGAATCTATGAATAGTCTCCATTTATCGGGAGTATATGGTAAGTTCAGTTCGGTCATTAGGCCAGGTATGTCATGGCAAAATACTAAATCACCTTCCACTACAAAAAAATTTGTGAGAGTAGATTGCCTTTTCCTGTAGATGGACACCTTCACTTCTTTTTCCAAGAGCTTCCACTGCTGCAGGCGGGATCCGAGAAGTTCAGCTTTTGTTTTCGGGAGGTCCCAGTCACGAACAAGGTCATTTAATTCACCTTGAGTGATTAAATGGGGTGTATCAGGCAAATCATGAGAACTAGGGATGTAAAATACTTTCGGAGTCTGATTCGGAATCAAGCGTGTACCTCTGAGGTGGCTGGGGAATGGGTAATGAGTTGTCATGGGGCACTGGTCGCATTGCAGAAGGAATATTGGGGTATTGAATGCTACGCTTGGTTTTGTTAGTAATTCCTTTAATATTCGTCATGCAAAAATACCAACCATCTACGTGATTACGAGGTTCCCTCTAAACCACTGGAACTGTGAATGGCATAGATTTATGAGTACCTTTCAACCATCCAGTCAATGTTCTCGAGCACGAACTGCAACACATTTTTGGGGCCCAGGACCTATCTTGATCGCCAACTTTGCATCCAAAGTACAGTTCATAAGCCTTTTTTACTAATGAAGATATCGGTTTTTGGTACGATTTCGCGGTAACTTCGCCACAAATATAACAGAAGCTATCGGCTTTATTAACGCAAACGCGCATCGACATTTTTGGTACCGTTTTAACACGCACGTAGATCTAAGCGAAAATATGAATAGATGTTTACTAAATGATTTTCTGGTAACGACTAAAGGGATATTTCAAGCATAGATCCAACTACCTGCAAATAACAATGGGGCGACCGTTTATTACCTATTAATGATGGGCCTATTCGACCCTTCCAAGAAATCTGAGGCCAATATAAACATTTGGGGGTCAGTTGTTTATTAGTTTAAGTCCAAATGTTACAAAATACACGATATTTTTATAAAGAGGATTTTTGTGTTGAACGGTGTAATTAGTAATGATACTAGAGAAAATTGTTACCACAAAATATTTAAAGTTTGCTGTAATATGTTTACACTTTAAGAGTGACGGCCGCATAGTAATTTAAAATGGGTGTTTACTTCAATAATTTATTATTTTTAAGTTCGTTTAATAGAAGATTATTATATTATCCTTAGATATTTGTTCACTAATAAATCAATATTTTTTTTTATTTTTTTTAATGAAACACACGATGGCGCCTATTAACGAGAAAAGGTAAACATATTCAAGTACCCAAAAGGCTGTACCACGACCTGAGATTAGCTGAAGCATAATTCAAGGTGAAATCTTTAAAATATACATCTTCCTAACAAACTTAATAACAAACTGTAGTCAATTGAAGTTAAACACTACAAAAACGTCAAGGGAACACTGTATACATTCGACTTTTTTGTACTATCTATTAATGACACATTTCAGTATAAATAAAATTTTAAATAAAAAAAATAGTACATTATATACCTAGGGTAAGAAGTGAGCTATTATTTACCGAGCACTTTTATATCCTGAGGCGCGTAGCGCCGAGGGATATAATGTGCGAGGTAAATAATAGCTTTCTCAGCCGAAGTATATATAGACTTTTTTACTACTAACATTAATGTATTAGCAATTTTAATTTTGACATAAGTAATTTCCTAACAATTTGTTAAATATTTCGAAATATCAAGCAGACTGGAGCGTGTTTCTAATCAGACTGGCTTTATTTATGTAAAAATTTGGCATGTGTCAAATTTTGGTATGATTCTAGGAAATATCCCATTGCATTTTTGATATTTTAATGACATGGATTTATTGTTATTAATTAATAATTTTTAAAGCCGGTGTTGAATTTCCTAGTTAATATATATTTTTACTGTTTACACTGATATATATTATCATATTTGATTTGATTAGATTTGATAAACCCAGCTTTAGTTATTTCCTACTTATTTTTCAAATATTTCAAAATATCAAGTAGTCTGGGAGTTTAGTTGTTAAATTAACAAAATGAAACTAATGAAATTTAGTTTCATTATTTACCTAGGTTTTTTTTTATTATCATTATTTACCTAGGGAGAGAAATATTACTTCTCATTAGAGGAATGGAGTAAATAATGGAGATTTCTCATGTTAGTAGTAAAAAAAAGTTTTTTATTTTTTCTAATAATCTATCGCATACCCCACGTAACTATATATAAGAAGATAAACATCAGTCGGTCTCCAACACCGAGGCCAATAATCTTTCGCAAAAAAAGACATCGGCTTTATGTGTCTATCCTACGCTTTCCTTGGCTATACCGGATTTGTCCGGATCCTCAGATAAATTCCTGGATTACCACTAAATTATAATTTAGTGTACTTTATTTCGCTGTTCGTCTATTTTTGCTAGTTTTTTTGTCAATGGGCAAATCCACGAGTATAAATAAAATGTTGTCTTGGCACACGATCTATCCAACAATCTGATGGTATGTCAGGGTATTCAAAATGCCGATTTTGTTTAAAAAGTATTCACGAATACTCTCATCATTTACCCACACAGTTATAAATTTTGTTCCGTAAGTTTCTACCCCTGAAATAGGAAACTATCATTTACAAATATTAAGTATGCCAACAAAAAATTCCAGTTAGAAATTGATGAATTTTCGAAAAATTGTATTCAGCGAGCCGGCCATTTTTTTTTTTCAAAAATGTATATCTTTTATTAGGTCTGTCGTAAAACAAGAAACGGAGCTCGGGAGAACTACTTTATGGCAATTTTTAAAGATAATGAATTTTAGTTACGAAAAAATTAATAGAAACAGCTTGTTGATAGAACGGGATAAAATAATTATGCTGGAATAGAAATTACATACGATCAATTAGAAAAGCACGTGAATAAGGAAGGAACTATTTAAACTAGACCTGAATAAATGAAGTTCATATAGTTTCCAAAGTTTGGCAGGATTAAAACGTTATATATTCATTGAAGGATCTTCTTTAAAATATCACTAGGAAAAGGATGTCGTTAGCTTGGCTTAATGTCGTTTTTTATTACTTTTTGGCAAAAGTCAACGTAAAAACGATGTAGTTTAAAATTTAATATGGGCTGATCCGTTATTGTAGGAGAAAAAGTTATATATTTTGTTTTTCTTATATTTAAAATGAGTAAATTATGATTTAACCAAATTTTTATATTTTTTAAACATGTTTCTGTAGTAGATTGAACTTCATCCCAAGTTTTCCCAGTAATGATAAGTGCTGTATCATCAGCATAGCAAACTAATTTTTCTTTGACAATTTTTATGTTAAAAATATTATTTACATACATTAAAAATAAAACTGGACCTAATACGGTCCCCTGGGGTACACCTATCTTAACATCTGATTTGAAACTCAATATATCCCCTATTTTAATTGTTTGTCTTCTGTTTGATAGATAATGTTTGAAAAGTTTTAATACTATTCCTCGAATACCGTAATTATTCATTTTATCTATAGGTTTACTATGTGAAACAGTATCGAAGGCCTTGGCTAGGTCCAAAAAAACATTTCGTTAAGCTGTCTAAAGCTCCAATCACGGGTTATAGCAGGCTCAATATGGCATCTTCGGTACTCGAATTTTTATAAAAACCGAATTGATTTTTTGAAAGAATCTAAAAATTCAATTAACTTTTTTTAATGCTTTTTCAAATACTTTTGCTAAATTATTAATAACCAATATATTTCTATAATTAGTTTGTTTATTATGTTCTCCTGCCTTATAAATCGGTGTTACTAGACATTCTTTCCATTGCAAAGTTTGTGAACCAGAGATTTATTATATGAACCAAGGGGTGTATATGAATGGCACCCATGTTGGATTGCTTAGCAAAGTCACAAACCATTTAGCC
>OV651820.1:66481650-66489127 GCA_927349885.1 Psylliodes chrysocephalus | reverse complement strand
TAAAAACAGCACAACGATCCACCATGATTTATATATTTTAAGATTTTAAAAAATATTTATCTGTCAACACTTTTTAAATTGCAGCTCCTACTTTTATCTTTTATTTACTTTCTCGCCGGATAGATAATAGATACTAGCGAACCTAGCGGATTTTGGCTAGGAAGTACGATCGGTTTTATCGCCGTTTTCTTTGTTTTTAAATAGGAGTTGATGCACACCTTATAGTCCACCGTGATTGTTAGGCGACACTAAAAACCTCGGAAGCGCTCGGCACTTTGCGGAGACGGTCGGTAGATAGACTAGCGGAAATTTTAAATGTTTGCTATTTACAGATTTCACGTCAAAAAAATAGAACCTAACCTCAAATTTCAACGACCGTTTGGTTATATTACTTTGTTTACTTATTTACATGAAAACAATTTCTTAATGTTTTTGTGTAATTTAGATACTTTTCATTAAAAAACGTTATATTAACTGTGTACTATGTGTACTGAGAGGACCATACAAACAATTTGTTGATAAACTGGTTCAAATGTTGGTTACAATAGTTGTAATTGATAGTACAGTTTGGCCAGAAAATATGCGTTGAATCAGTTATAAAATGATATTTCATTAACTAAAATCCTTTATTTACACTTTTCATTAAATCTGCAATTTCGATCACAACCCATAAGAAGAAATTTTAAGAAACTTATTCGCAAAAATTTTTTCTACAAAAAAAAACAAAACAATAATTATCAGCATGTTCCATTTTTGATGTAATTGAGGGGTTTTTTAGAAAGTTTATCAAAAATAAAAGACAAGCTATACATACATAGGTTTATATATATTTCATTTAGATAAACCTAGAATAAATAAATGATAAATACGTCTAATTAAAACCTAAACCATACTATAAATACATATTTACAATAAGTTTTTATTTAGTACAAAAGCAAGCCCTGTCACTATTGCCACACCATAGAAAAAAGACATCAAAAGCCCATTACAATTTCTTTTTTTAAGAAAAAAATTTCCACTTTCCACCTATTCTGTATCGCTGATCTATTACTTGTTCCATTACTAACTATATTTGGCTGTGCACTTTATTAAAAAGTACCAACATATAATATTTAGCTGCATACATGGAAAAATGATTCCATTACTTTATTATATGCCTCATCATTCAAGTATCTTAAAAAAATGGAGTTTCAATTTGTATCTCTCACTTTGCTTCTCTAGCTATTTTAGTTAAACATTTATTTTCAGATTTCTTCTCTCTAATGAAGTTTTTAATTTCTTCATTATGTCCCCCTTTAAATATCTGGTAGCATTTCCTCAGATAGTAGTTTGTCAACGTCACCTAAAACATAACATAAGAAATGTACGTGTTTACATACTGTAGCTTTTATAGCACACTCTATACAGTTACTTTTAAAGCGATGAACACATTCCTTACATATTCTACAATATGAAGTTCTGCGTTCCGTCGAACATAATTCATTATAAAATATTTTGTAAAAATTATCACCTGTAGAAGGCTTTACCTGAAATTCCCAAACTTACAACCTCTTATACTTCAAACATTGTTTTTGTAAGATGTGCTTTAATCACATCCTCTTCTGGTAAATATATGAATGTGGTATTTTCATCTATAAAAAACAAATGATTATATAATAAAATATTAGATATTAAAATGAAGTGGATATGTTGGTTAAAATTAGCAAACCTTCAGAATCCTTTGCCACATTTTACCATCAACCAAATTTTCAATTTCTTAGATTTGTTTTTCGCTTCAGCTGATTTTGTGTTAACTAAATTGTTTTAACTTTCTAGTACCATATTTGTATTTATACCAGCATTAAATCTATAACAGTTTATTAAAAGTTACACAAACTAACTCATTTCCAAAACACAATGGGCAAATAATATGTGATTTCTTAGCATGGGAAACCTCTTGCTGGTTGTGAATATTTGAAAACTCCAAATTGCAGAAAGTACACATTTTGTTATCAAAACCTTGAGTTTGCATACTTAATATTTTTCGCTAAATAAATAAAAAATCGTCACAAAAATAACCAGCTTTCGCAGCGATCAAAGACAAAAGACTGGTAAAGTGGGGTTAGTTATTGATTTTTTTCTTTTTCCCTCTGTGCCCTCTAGTCAAATTCAAAATCGCTGCTCCCGCGATAACGGCTATTTGCGGCTATTTACCGAGTAACTTCGCAAAGTTCCGAGCGCTTCCGAGGTTTACGCGGTTTTTAGTGTCGTCTAGTATTGTTCTTGGGCCGAAAGAAATCGTAATAAACAGGCGCACAAAAACGTAATAAATTTCAGTAAGTCATTTTAAAATCGGATTCCTATGCATTACGGCGCATGCGTACAACTTAAAATTTACCTTTTTGTCACAAAAAATCCGTCAGTTGGATTGTTCCAGACCCATAGAAAAATAAAAAGAGAAGGTTTGAATAAATGGCAGGACTTGTTTCCTTGTTGGTAGTTGAACCCCAGTATAAAGACCAATACAGTAGCGACAGATCATTTTTTATGAGGGGTCCATATTTTTCTGCGCATGTCCGAAAATAAGCGACAAAAACGTCAACGTCAATAGTGTCAATGCGATGTAAATATGTCATTATTTTTGTTTGTTTGCAGTGCATATTTTGAGACATTTTTATTATTTTAGTTTTTCATTTATTGTGTGATATTTTTGAAATGGCTTCTGCACCTGATCAGAAACGAAAGAGATGTGTCTATCGCCCTTGTCCATCTCAAACAGAGTAAACAGACAAAGGGACAAGTTATTTTGCATTTCCCATGGAGCCAGAAAGGTATGTCTAAAGGCTGTATGTCACGATACTAAATTAAGTACTAAATTAATGCATTTTTTAAGTACTAAAAAAATTCACGTTGCAAACAGCAAATTTAGTACTAAATTTAGTGCTAAAAAAAGTCATTAATTAAGTACTAAAAGTGCGCCGAAATGTTGCGCAGAAGTTTTTCATAGAAAAAGTTGACACGACGGTATTTTCTGTACCCTTTTATTTTTAATTAGCGACAATTTTACATTATCGCCTTGAATAAAGTTCGCTTGTTTGATTTTGTAGGTTTTATTGTGTTTTTTTCGTGGTTTTTATGCTGTATTTGGTTGTTGTCAAGTCAACTAGTGTCAAATTGATAATAAAAACACCATTTACTTGTTTGTTTTACACATAATATTTCATTTCTCTGTTAATTTTACGTATTAATACGTCAATGCGCCTGCGCCTATAGTAAATTTAGTACTAAAAATTGTTATCGTTGCAAACGGAAAAAAAAAATTTTTAGTTCTAAATTTAGTACTAAATTAATAACTTAATTTAGTGCTAAATTTAGTACTTAATTTAGTATCGTGACATACAGCCTTTAAGAAAATACTTTCAATTTTTATATTTGAAAACCAAATATTTATTTGACAACCAAATATTTATTATTTAAATGTCTTGAGGACAATTTTTACAATTTCAACAAAAATAATGTAAAAAATATATAATTTCTGAACTACCGTCAATCTAAACATTTGTTATCAACTTTTTTATATTTTAGGGCCAACATGTGGTTAAGAGCTTAATAGGGAAGATTTGAGTAACATAGATGTGAACAGTCTTCATCGGAATTACAGGTTGTGTGAGAAACATTTTGAGAATTGTTTTTCTAAAACGTTGAACCGTAAACGTTTATTGCCTACTGCTGTTCCCACATTTTTTATCCATCTAGGTCATCAGCCAAATGTCTATCTTCTCCCTAGTACATCGACCAAGTGCTTCCTCTGTTGAGACTATCATTGAACATGAACGAGACATTTTTGAAAGCGTACCATGTGCAACCTTTGGACATTCTTAATCAAAAATCCTACCTCCAAATTATTATAATGAATTAGATGTTCTTTGATTCACTATGTCCATTGATTAAAAATGTTCTGATTGACTACATCTAATCAAAATATATATATATATATATATATATATATATATATATATATATATATATATATAGCGCCTTAGTATCTTCTTGAACCAATCGTCTATATCCGACGAGAACATCCTGAACCATCCGAACAAACCTGAGCCGTATATGTGGTTCAGGATGGGAGACCCTTATAAAACACTTTAAAATACCCTATAGACTGCCTGGAATAAATTTGAAAATGGCTCAGATTTGGACGAAACTCCAATCTTTAGTTCCAACATTTTCCGCATTCTGGGATGGTGGCGCTCTAGTCGCCTCGATTTGTATATCTGTATAACAACAATCCTGAACCATCGCTTGTATGCAGCCGTAGCGGAATATTATTAGATTCTTTCAGCGGCTTACAATATTTGAACACGTTAATGACCAAATCGGTCCATATAGACCTGCGGTAACATTGTACAAGTACAAGACCATGGCGGTCCTTAGGGATCGCCTTAAAAAGTTTTGACCCTTTCGTAAAATAGTTCGTGCCGCTTATTAGTAGATATTTTCATAGAAAATGGACCGCTTATCCTGTAGATTTTGTCATAAAAAATAGACTGCTTTGTCTTTTAGATTGTTATTATAAAAAAAATATAAAATACTAAAAATAACCGAAATTATTATAATCTGCCAGAAAAGTGTACAATATGTCACGTAAAATGCTTCTGCGTGAATGTGTTGAAATCCGTAGCGAAATTTATTATAATAGAAAATAATACATTGTGTAGTATTTATACATATACTCTTTACTATTTGTACCGCTTATTGCTTATTTCAAAGACGAAATCTGTCATCTAAATATATAAAATAGTTAGTCCTGACGGACTAGCTGATCTATCAATGTAGAGCCAAAACTACCAAGTCTAGAAAGCTGAAATTTAAAACAGATTTATTTAATAACACAAATATCCCCTAAGAAAATATTTTTGTAGACTTCAAATTTAAGAAGGGAAAACTTTTTATAAAAGTAGGTAACTTGTTCTTTAAAGTTAAAAACATTAAAATCTGAATTACAACTTAATTAAGTGACATATTTCAGGGTTTTGGGTTTTCACATTTTAAGAGCGAAACGGAAGGAAGGGAAAGTTTGAATAGAAGTATCGATTTTTTAGGTAGGAAATTGAAAATTGGAATTGGTCCACTCATCATAAATAATGATGTGTATAGGGGTTTTTGTATTCAAGAGGAAAGTGTGGGGTGAAAGTTTGTATGGGAATAACGTAAAAATAATAATAAAAATAACTTAAAATAAAAATAACTAAAAATTATTAAAAATTAATAAAAATAAATAAATAAAATTAAATAAAATTGAATATAAATAAATAAACTAAAAATAAATAAAAAGAAATACAAATAAATAAAAATAAATAAAAATAACTAAAAATAAATAAAAAAATAAAAATAAATAAAAATAAATAAAAATAAATAAAAAATAAATAAAATTAAATAGAAATAAATAAAAATAAATAAAAATATATAAAAATAAATAAAAATAAATAAAAATAAATAAAAATAAATAAAAATAAATAAAAATAAATAAATAAAAATAAATAAAAATAAATAAAAATAAATAAAAATAAATAAAAATAAATAAAAATAAATAAAAATAAATAAAAATAAATAAAAATAAATAAAAATAAATAAAAATAAATAAAAATAAATAAAAATAAATAAAAATAAATAAAAATAAATAAAAATAAATAAAAATAAATAAAAATAAATAAAAATAAATAAAAATAAATAAAAATAAATAAAAATAAATAAAAATAAATAAAAATAAATAAAAATAAATTAAAATAAATTAAAATAAATTAAAATAAATTAAAATAAATTAAAATAAATTAAAATAAATTAAAATAAATTAAAATAAATTAAAATAAATTAAAATAAATTAAAATAAATTAAAATAAATTAAAATAAATTAAAATAAATTAAAATAAATTAAAATAAATTAAAATAAATTAAAATAAATTAAAATAAATTAAAATAAATTAAAATAAATTAAAATAAATTAAAATAAATTAAAATAAATTAAAATAAATTAAAATAAATTAAAATAAATTAAAATAAATTAAAATAAATTAAAATAAATTAAAATGAATTAAAATAAATTAAAATGAATTAAAATAAATTAAAATAAATTAAAATAAATTAAAAAAAAAATTAAAAATTAAAATAAATAAATTAAAATAATTTGAAATTAAATACAAAATTTGTTCTTCGTAACTTATTTTGAATAATAGTTGAACTTATTATAAACTAACTTATTATAAATTAGATTACATTTACCCCTTTCACCTTACTATTTTATATTCATGTCAAAACAGACCCTTAACTTAAATATTCGTATTTTAATAGACACCACCATCCATATCTCATAAAAATGTTCAAGATTGGATTGTTTAATTTTGAAAATTATAAAATAACTTTAAATGCCTTTGAAATCTTTACGAAAATAAATTAAAATACTTCTTGCATTGTGTTTAATTTATGTCAAAACAAAAGTAAACTATAAATTGAAATAAAATACGTTAAAATGAGTTTTACATGAAGATGTATTATCTGAATATGAAATCTTGGCAGTCAACGTGTTAAAATATTCTGTGAACCATAATTGCTTTTTAGTTGTAGACAATTTTAATATAAATGGTTCAAAATAGCACAAGACGTTTGGTTTAGGAATGTGTTATTTACATTGTCTAAAATATATAAATGGTTCAAGATAGCACAAGAAGTTTGGTTCAGGAATGTGTTATTTATTTTGTCTAAATTATATAAATGGTTCAAGATAGTACAAGACGCTTGGTTCAAGATTGTATTAATTATTTTGTATAAACTTTTTTGCTAAAAATTGTTTTTTTGTTGTATATATTTCAAAATTAGAAAAGTTTTATAAGAACTTACATATATATGCGGCCAAATAGACGAAAACTCATTGTTTTCTTAGTGGAGCAGTTTTGTAGCAAACTAAAATTGGCTCAGAAAGGATATAAAGATGTATATATATATATATATATATATATATATACATCTTTATATCCTTTCTGAGCCAATTGTAGTTTCATACAAAACTGCTCCACTAGGAAAACAATGAGTTTTCGTCTATTTGTCCGCATATATATGTTAGTTCTTATAAAACTTTCCTAATTTTGCAAAATATACAACAAAAAAACAATTTTTAGAAAAAAAGTTTATACAAAATAAATAACACAATCTTGAACCAAACGTCTTGTACCATCTTGAGCCATTTATATAATTTAGACAAAATAAATAACACATTCCTGAACCAAACGTCTTTTGCTATCTTGAACCATTTATATAATTAAGACAAAATAAAAAACACTTTTCTGAACCAAACGTCTTGTACTATCTTGAACCATTTATGTTTACAACTAAAAAGCAATTATGGTCCACAGTATATTTTAACACGTTGACTGCCAACATTTCATATTCAGATAATACTTCTTCATGTAAAACTCATTTTAACTTATTTTATATTTCTAAT